>CAJNJA010005946.1:0-17309 GCA_905231915.1 Symbiodinium necroappetens
TATATTATGTTATGTTTTATTATATTATACAGTATAACATAGTATAACATAATTTAACCTAATATAACCTAATATAACATAATACAAGATAATATAATATATAATGTAATAATATATAATGTAATAATATATAATATTATATAATATAATATAATATAATATAACATAATATAATATAATATAATATAATATAATGAAGTATAATATAATATAATATAATATAGTATAATATAATATAATATAATATAATATAATATAATATAATATAATATAATATAATATAATATAATACAAAATAATATAATATAGTATAATAGAATAAAATAGAATAGAACAGATGAATATATGAATACATGAATATATGAATATATGATTATATATATATATATACATATAACACATTACCCCCTTCGAGCCCGATAAATGGTTTTACTATGCTCTACCCTCAGCCCGGTTCTAATTCATTGAGGCACCTATATCAGGCACCCCTGCCATTGCATCGAAGCTGTCCGAGCCCATACTCCTGACTCGTCTGATTTCAACCCTAAGCCCCAAGGCCCAAAGCCCTAAATCCTATAAGCCCTAAGGCCCCACAGCCCTGAAGCGTAGCACCCTAAAAACTTCATTCCTAAATTCCTAAACCCGAACCCCGGACTCCCAGATTCCCTAAACCGGAAACCCTGAATCCCCCAAAAAAGGGGAAAACTTGCAGAGGAACTCCAAAGCTGCTTTCAAAGACGCGATGACTCCGAGGGCAAAGATCCTTGGCTGTTTTCGGTTTAGGGTTTAGGGCTTCACTGGCTGGTCTTGGTGTATTGTTTGTATATTGGAGGCAGAAATGAAAGTCAAACCTTTTTTGGGGCTTCAGTAGTCAGCCAAGGATCATCGAGAACATGTTGGACCCGATCCAACCTCAATGCAAGCTGCCTGTCAGCATTCCTTTAAGAGCTTGGGGGTAATCAATGTTCCCGAAACCCATTGCCGACATTCTATACTCTTTGCCCTACGGCGTATATTGTAAACCGGAGCACCTCAAAGAAAGCCCGAAATTCCGATGCCTGGACCGTAGGGCCCTGAAGGCTTTCAAGCCACAAACCCGAAAGACCCTGGACCCTCCCAAACCGGTCAAACTGGGAGCGTTTAGATCCTTTTGGGACGATGCTTTGGAGAGATTGAAGGGGAGCGAGCTGCGGTACGTATGTATGTATGTATGTATGTATGTATGTATGTATGTCTCTGTTTGTGTGTGAGAGGATCCAAACAGCAAATGCCCCAACAAGCACTAGCTGACCTACAGTACAAGTACCATTCTCCTAAGCCCGAAAACAAACTTCAAACTTTAAAGCCAAAAGCCCAAACCCTGTAAACCACAAAGCGCCATTTACTACCTAATCGTTGTGTGCCTTGGCCTTGGGTTTTATCAACCTGTAGCGGAAATAGCTCTACCTAAAATCTCGACTGTAGTTTTCTGTTTTTGGTAAGCCTATATGTTTATGCTTGCGACTTTATATACTCAGGCTTCCTTGAGCCAGAAGAAAAGAGGAACTACAACGGCGACTATAGGTAAGCCTAGCATTACACACGGTTCATGTCTCGGATGTTTCAATCGACACAGCAGGTTCTGTGACCGACACCGCGGATATTCCGAACATCTTGGTGCTGACAAGCACTGGAGAGCTTTGTATCCACTGTACACCGGCGAGGGAGTCGTCATTGCTGGAGTGCGTCGCCAGGCTGTCTCGATGGTGTTCCTAGAGCCATTCTGAGATTGTTTCGTTTTAAGGAGTGTGCCAGCTTTTGACGTTAACGCTCATTGGGATGAACCACACTCGCAACTGCGTTCTTGATTTAATTACCGCTGCTGCAAGCACCTGAGCTGAGGGCCCAGGGCCTGGAACAAGTGGCGTGTCGCAGCTGGCTTTGTTCGTATCAACGAGCTGGATGGAACTATAGAAATCGCAAAGGGCTCTCGTGATCCCGACCTGACGGACTCTCCAGCAGAGCCCGCACCAGCACAAGCAACGCTGGATCCTTGGGCGAATTATTCTGGCCTGCATCAGCCACACCCACAATCCATGCAGCCACCGCCGGCGCAGACGATGCAGCAGGCACCACAGCCAGCACAGCCGGCGGGTTTTCCAGCACAGCCTCCACACGGACAACCTCAACTGGATTGCGCCCATTCTTCAGGCGTACAACACCAGCCTTGCCAGCAGCCACAGTCGCTGCATCCACCGCAGCCGTCACAGATGCAGCAGCAGCAGCAGCAGCAGCAAGCACCGCAGCCAGCACACCCGGCAGGGCTTCCAGCAGCGTACCCACCTGCACCACCTGCCCTGGATCCGAATTCTTCAGCATCAGGCGTACATCAGGCTTACCAGCAGCCACAGCCAGCTCAGCCCCCATCCGCACAACCTACGCTGGATCCTCGGGGCATGTCTGCAGGCGTACATCATCTCTACCAGCCACAGTCGCTGCAGCCGCAGCAGCCGCAGCAGCTACCACCGCCCTGGCAACAGGCAAGCGCCGGTTCTGTAGCATTCCTTCTTGCTGTGGCCGTTGTTGTTCTTAGTTTTGGAGTTTGGGATTAAGCAGTAAAGTGAGAAGGAGAGGAAGAAGAAGCAGAGTACAATCAGTTAGCCTTCAGGTTTACTGCGTGAAGAGTACAAAACAATATGAGGTCGCAAGTGCCTCCAAGCTTATGAAGCTTGTGAGCCTGTCTCCTTATGGGTCCATGAACCATAGCTATAGCTATATATATATATACATATACATACGCATACATACGCATACATACGCATACATACATACATACATACATACATACATACATTCATACATACATACATACATACATACATACATGCTTCCATGCATGCATACATACAAACATACATACATACATACATACATACATACATATATGCATACATACATACTGTAGTAGTATCCAACTAAGAGGCCATGTAGGTGTATTGACCCGTCAGGCCCTCAGGGGGTATGAAGTTTGTGGTATCAAATTCCTTTGATGCTCAAGGCAAGTCCACCATATCCCTCTGCGCCAGCGCAGCATACAGCAGCCTTCCCAGCGCCCCGGCAGAAAGATGTAATGCACTATAGTAGGTTTAGGGTTTTGGGTTTGTCGGGTATGGCCGTGGGTAGCGGGGGTGAATAAGTTTTCACCCTAAACTTAGACTGTCCAATTCTTACATTACAGGATCACAGTTTTGGGTTTAGGCTTTAGGGACTTTAGGATTCCATCAAGTCTATTGTGTTCCTGTCAGGGTTCATGGCGAACTGCTGGAGAGTTCATGTTAACGTTTGGAGACCGCAAAAGTAGTAGTATCCTTCTTGCTGAGGGCTTCGAATCCTAACGCATCCTGCAGGCGGTGCCCCCCTACTCGACCGTGTTCTTTTTTTTTTTTTCCGATGTCTGCAATGTCAAGACTCTGGGTGTCGGTTCGTTTTGTCAAGAAATCGAGATTCCAGGGCTTGAGGGCTTGTCGGGTTTCCAACTTGTGTCGGAGGCTAGTCCCAAAACCCGAAACCGCGGTGGTTTCGGCGTTTCACTGGTTTCCAGCTTGCATGGTATGCTAGGCAAACGCAGGCTTCAGGTAAATTTGATATTTTGTGGTTGAACTGTCGATTCGGATAAGATTTCGGGTTTAGGGGTTTAGGGGTTGAAGGGTTTAGGATTTACTGGGTGCGAGCATGTCCATCTGCATTTTGTTTCTTTCTTTGACGGTGAAAAATCACGGTGTGGCATCTCGGATGTGAGCTCGAGGGTCTTACATTGTAGCTGTGAGCACGGAATGCTAGGAGTGTGTCCCAAAGTTCAGATTGCGGATCTGCGTTCATGGAGCACATTGCAAGTGTGCTGAGCATGCAATGGCACACAGCATCGATGTTGAGCATAGGAGATGTGCAGGAAAAACTAAGAATGGAATGTGCCATCTTTGGAATTTGAGACAGCCGCATGGGTACAGATTCATCAATGTGAAACTCACATGCAATAAGCAGAACCGTTGGGGCCACCTCAGATTAAACACAAATCCATAGATAGCCTCTGCTTCAAGGCATCATCCCGTCAATCATGCATCCAGGTATCCAAGCATCCTCCCAGGAGGCCTGTGCCCCGACAAACATCCGACCCACTCAAGCCATCGCGAATCATCGGCCCTTAGTGCAGTTTGGTTACTCAAGTTTTAGTGAGCATCTCCGAGTGTGTCTCAGGTTTTCTCTGCAACATACAGCAAGTGATAAAGCCAATCTGCTCTCGCCTCCCAAAATTACATGTAATTATGCCCTCCGGTGGAAGCATGTTGCAACTGTGTTCCCAATCCAACAGAACTCTGCCGCAACACCTGCAATTTAAAGTGCAAGACACTCGAGCCCAACATACACCCACAAATGCTCCACAAGCCTTCGAACCTTGCAGTGTCGGGTTTACAAGGAGGGAGCTCGTGGAATTACACACTGCAGCATCCACCAAAACTGCTTGGCAACAGATCAATCTAGTCTGGCCCCGAAGCCGAAACAGAACCATGCCAACGTCCCAAACCATAAACCCTAAACCCCAAACCCTAAAACAGAGCCATATAAACCAAGACCTAAGCACCTGAGCTCATTGAACTCCACATCCTATACACGAAACTTGCCGAAGCCAACGATGCCGGACGGCCGGACGTTCCCACACATTCGAAACAGCGTTTGAGGCGGCAGCATTGCCGCTGCGCCAGGATATGCTCCAGGGAGGAGGTGCGCTGAACTTTCGCCTTAAACTTAAAGCAAGGACCTGTTTCGGGACTATGGCCAAAGTATAGACTATTTGGGCACATGATCCGTTAGGGCGAAGACGCTAAATAGCTGAATGCCACCTATATTCTCCATGGTACCCTAACCCTCCAGGTACCTACTATACAGGGCCCCAGGTGCTCTAGTACCCGGGGGTTAAGGGTAGTTCCTTTTTGGTTATCCAAGTTTATGGTTAGGATCCTGTAGTATAAAATCGGTTAACCGAAGCATGGTATAGGTATAGCCTCAGTCCTATGCATGTGCACTCAAGCCCAAAACGGAGCTGCATCTTCTGCATTCATCTGTCGAGCCTCATGGACTAAACCCCAAGGGTGGGAGGCAGCACGGCTTAAGGTTTAGGGTTTAAGGGTTTAGGGTTTAGGGCAGAAGGCGCTCCCTTTTCGACTGTATAATCACAGGTGTCGCATCCCTAAACTGCCCTCGACGCGAGTTCTAATCCCTATAAACCCCAAACCCTAAACCCTAAACCCTAAACCCGAAGCCCTAAACCCTAAACCCTAAACCCGAAACCCTAAACCCTAAACCGGAAGCCCGAAGCCCTAAACCCTAAACCCTCACCCCGGGCCCGACAGCCTGAATTCCCGAAGGAACCGAATCTCGCGATCCAGACAGCGAGTCGACTGTCGCCCATCAAGGTTGGAGGTGCGCCACGAGTTCTCATGTAGGGAGTTGCGTGAGGGTTTGCTTTCAGGGTCTTTAAAGGGCTTCCTTGACGGAATGTATAAAGCTCTCGATAAGTAGTCTGTATAAGAGTTTGAAATAACGCGCTAGTGCTGTTCTTCCTGCTTGAGCTAGCCAGCTTGGGCAGCTATGTATGGCGCTTTAGAAAAACTGGATGTCGCGAGCTCAGATTTCCAACATAGACCTTAACTCAGAAGGGGATTCTAAGCTTCAATTCTGTGGGGTGTCGATGTGTAGGATGAAGGGTTGAGGAGGTGGGTTCGAAGGTTTCAGCTTTGCGCTTGTGGAGGTCTGTGTGTCTAACGTCCATGCAAGCTTCTCAATAAATCTTCCTCCCTGACACTACGGCCTTCACCCCAATCTTGAAGCCTATAGCCCGTGTTTGGCTAGCCCTAACCTCGACCTCGATCTGGTCTTAAGCCCCAAAACCACCCCTCGTCTACCCTCAGTCCCTAACTCCAACAGACCTTCATTACGAGACCCAAAGCCCTGCGAGTGGTGTCTGAAGGTCAGAGATGCAATCGAGCAAAGGCACGGGTTTTGCGGCATTTGGGTTGTGGGGTTTTAGAGGCTTCGGGTTCGGTGGGGTTTAGAGTTTAGGGTTTAGGGTTTACGGTGTAGGCTTGCGGCTCGGGTTCGGTGGGGTTTAGAGTGTAGGGTGCAGGGATTATATAAGGTCCAGGGCGGTCGGTACCGAGTTCAGGATTTCGATTTTAAGGGTTTAAGGTTCATGCAGGGGATTGGGGTTTGGAGGCTTCACTGGGTTCAGAGGATGAGTGTTCAGCACACGGTGTAGCAGTACATACAATTGCTTGTAGAGATCAGAACTCGGTAGTGCAGGCTTTAGCCCGCAAAAGGCGTGGTGGTGTAGGCGTTTAACCGTGTTACACACGCTCCCGTCTGGCCGTTGCAGTTTCGGGCCGTATGGCAAAGTCTCGTCCCACTGGTTTCTTGCAGCTCCTTTGCGGCACGCGCATGTAGATCGTCAACCACAACCTTTTTATGATTGCGGGGAACTCTATTACCCTAGAAAACGTGTTTTCCCGCACTCCCAATCTCGAGTTCCTGAAGCCCCAGATGAACCGGAAAAACCATGCGGCAGAGAACTCAGGAATAGTGTGCTTGCCTTGGTTCAGCCTAAGCATCAAGATGCTTTAAAGCTTAGACCTCTGGACCTGGGACTTGAATCCCAAAGCTCTAACACCCCAAACCGCTGTAGCTTTCTGCAAGGCTCTACATTCGGCTGTGAATCGTCGCTTCCCAAAACGGACCTTGGTTTCTGGCCACTTGATCCTGAACTTTAAAAAAACCTGACTAAGTAGCTATAATGGTTTGGGGGTTAAACATACAGCCTAAACCTTAAACCCTAAACCCATAGATCTCTAGGGATTGTATATATATATGTACATACATACATACATACATACATACATACATACATACGTGTACGAGTGGTTCAAAACCTCGAATCGACCCAAACCTCTAAGACCATAGTTATGCAGACAAACAGGGACCTAACTCCTTCAACCCCAAACCAAAAGACCATACTTATGTAGGGACTAAGCGCCGCTAATGATACATAATAAATATTATAGAGGGTCGATTAGAAGCGGGATTGAAAACCGTAAACCCAGAACCTTGAAGGGAGATTGCTACCTAAATTTAACCCTAAACCCTAAACCCCTACACCCTAACCCCTAAGCCTTAAACCCTAAACCGCTAAACCGCTAAACCGCAAAACCTGCCACCGGAGCCATACCCGACTCCAAGGCTTGCTGGGTGTGGGAACTTATGTTAGGCAGGGCTTAGCGGAGTTCCCACTTAGGCCACGAAAGCTGAAACTTGAAGCTTTGGGCTTCTAAGGCTCGGGGGTCTGAAGAATGAAGCCTCAACTTTAACCTGGTTCAGGGTTTAGGGTTTTGGGTTCAGGGTTTAGGGTTCAGGGCTTAGGGTTTAGGGTTTAGGGTTCAGGGTTTAGGTTTTAGGGTTCTTCAAGCTGAAGGTTGGGAGGTTAGAGGTTTTTGGTGCATGACATTCGGAGGGTTTTGGATTGTTAGGTGCTGCAGCTGTGGGGGAACCAGAATCCATTCGCACAAGCTCGCCTTGAACCGAGGCTGTGGCAGCGCAGCGAAAATCAGGCTACAAAGATCCAGCAATTGCTGCTGCAACAGAAGGTGCAAACAGGGTACCGAGGTTAGCTGGTTACCCTGATTTTCGGCGACCAGCTTTTCATACCGAGACGCGATTAACAGTTGCATGTTCGACTATGAACTGACATTTAGCCTTTACGCATCGCCTACGTACAGCAGGGTTAACACCCCGGGGCAAATCAGTTTGTGATTTGACTAATGCAGGGGCCTTAATAATTAGAATATGCGAGCAGTCTCATATCCCCAAAACCCTATTCTAGTTATTAAGGCCCCTACATTACCGTTTGAGAGCAGGTGCAGCAGCAGGATCTCATTTGCAAGATCTGCAACACCAACGAGGTTCTGGCACCAGATCAGGCCAGACTCTGGATCAGTGCGTGTTCAGAGTTTGATTAGCTTTAGGGTATAGGGTTGGGCAGGATTTTTTGCTTGGATTGCGGAAACTGGGCAAACAATGCTTTGCGAGATGCTGTGTTGTGGGGTTGTCGGCATTTAGGATTGCTGCATCAGGGGCGTGTAGGGGCGTAGCTGCTTCAGGCCTAAGATGTATGGCTTCCTAAAGGTTCTGGCATGAAGTTTCGGGACTGAAGCACAGGCTGAAGCGATTTGGGGTACAGGCATGTGTCTTGCTTTGACGAGTACTACGACGCTAAGACTACTCAGATGCTCCTTCAACGTCTTTCTATTTCCAGCTCCAACAAAGCATCCCCCAACTCCCCGCCCAAGAGTTGATGACACCACATCACCCTAAACCCTAAACCCTAAACCCTAAATCCTAAACCCTAAATCCTAAACCCTAAACCCTTGAGCCACTATGCGTTCGGAACTTGCCTGTCGGATCGCTGCTCCGAAATCCCACAACCCTTCGACCACAACCCCGGCACGGAATCCTAAGGTTAAAGGTCCTAAACCTGAAGCATTCTAGCTATAGGCTCCATTGTGGTTCCTTTTTTTTATGGCTCTCTTAGAGGATCCTGAATATAAAACTGGTCTAGCCAAAAAAGGAACTACAATGGAGAATATAGGTAGTTCTTTCGGCCCCAGCACAACTTACTAACCGGTCCTTAGTAGAGGGTATTTCTGGTGCCGAAAACCAAAAGCAAGACCCTGAGCCACCCTAAACCCTAAACCCAACACCAACCCGAAACCTTTTGAAGCTCAGCCCTGTAATTTTTGACCGCCGGGGCAGGTTTCGGTTTGAGCTGTTGGTACTGGCTTCACTTGCTGACTTTGAGTCATATGTAGGGTTCCTTGATAAGGGTTTTTCCCAGGGCTCTCTAACGTATCTATATGGCTTTTGGGGTTGGGGCCTTAGCAAGTAGAAGTAACACCCTAAACCCCAAACCCTAAGTCTCCACCCCAGGAAAAACTGAGCAATGAAAGCTTGAGTCGGAGGTCGCTGATCATCTCATGAGCCGCCGGCACTTCGACTGCCTGAGCCTGGTGCCTTCGGCGGTTGCAGCTTCGTTGGCGGCTTGAGGACCTGTATCTTTAGTATAGACCCGACATCTTAGAGCCTCCATGAAACCGCTAAAAACATTTAACATCCTAATTTAGACCCTGAGCCCGTATATCTCTTACACCCTGAACCCTATGCCCCTTTGAGCCCTGTTGTGTTCAGTGGTGTGCTTCGTTGACCAAGCCAGAGACAGTCACAAAAGGGATCTTCATCAAAGGAGAATGAGACACGGTTTGCAGTTGGGTTTGTCTTGGTGTTTCAGCAAGCCCTAAGGATCCATGCACCCGAATAGTCTATACTTTGGCCTTAAAGTAGTCCCTATGTGGGTACTTTGGGGACAAAGTATATACTATAAGAGCACATGGACCCCCAGGGGCCTTAGGGGAATGTACATATCCAGGGAAGTTGGGCGAGTGAAGGCTTCGAGTCTGACTATTATGGGTAGTATACTAGCAGCAAACAGCCTTCACGGCAGAAAGGTTTACACTACATGGGGAACTACATCCCTCAGCTCCCCAAGACCCCGAAACCCTATCGATAGGGTGTTGGGTTCCCGGGGAGCACGTTGCAATGTTTCGTTTCGGAGTTGTAATTGGAGCTCGTAGTCCTCCACGGAAGGCGTCTTCAGGACTGCGGGGACTATAAGGCTGCACATAGGGTCCCCTAAACCTATACTCCAAATTCTGAACGCTAAACCCTTAGGTTTAAGGGTTCGAGGTGTTAGGGATGTGGGGGGGGGTGGCTTTAACACTCAAGGTCTTAAGACGTGAGGATGCCGCCTTTCGAGTTCATAGGTTACTACAGTGGCCTTAACAGCACTAAGCCAATGCATGGTTTAGTAAGTCTTGTGTTCGTTTATTTCTCAGAACTGTGTTGGGTGGTGTTGACGCTAATTCTCTATCTTCGACTTTCTGATCGCGAGTGCTAGCATTCAAGTAAGGCAGGTAAACACGTTCTCCAAGAATTGTGGCAGTTCTATGATCCAACATGTCCTGTTCCAATTTTGCTTCAGTACACAGAGAGATTTTGAGTCGAATCACAGACACAAATCCGGCCAGCCCTCATCCCACATTAAAGTAAGCCCGGCCAGGTGTTTGGCGCGCAGAACGGCAGCCCTGCCACGCTGGATGCTTGCCTACATTGACAGTTTAAGATTCAGCCGCGACTGTACATACCTTTGCCTCAAAGTAGTCCCTGTGTAGGCACGTAGGTGGCAAAATCTATACCGTATGAGTACATGGCCCCTTCAACACTATATAAACCTCTACCACCCAGAAGCCAGTAGCTTACTATGTGGGTGACTGGGCTCTCGGGGGGACAGTTGACAAAGAAGCCTTGAACCTTATCCCCAAGGCTCAGCTTTGGCCCAAACGCCTTTCATAGTAGCGTCTTTGAGCCCAAAAGCCTTAACATGTAAGTCCTTGGAGCCTTAGGGTATAATAGGGTTTAGGGTTTATAAGCCCTAAACCCTATACCTGAAATCCGATACCCTAAACCCAAAATCCTAGTTTTTAAGCTCTTTTTGCAGGAGCAGGTCTTCGACTCTCTGCCTGACTGGAAGTTGGATCATCTCCGTCTAGAGCTGCTGGCAGAAGAGCTGCAGTTCAGAGGGCCTATCTTTTACAGTATTTGTTTAAGGGCTCCCTATAAGTGTTGCCATAAGGGATCCTTTCAGGGTGCAAGAAAAAGTGGCCTTAGTAATAAGAACAGTGTTGTGGGGTCGAATTTTTCTATACTGATCATAAGGAACCCCAAAAACCCTGCTCTAACCACTAAGTCACTAAGGCTTTAAGGCCCCTATAGTATTCCGGCAGGCATCCTAAAACCTTCTTTAGGGTTTTGGGCCCGGGTGTAGGTATAGTGCTTGGGGGTACAGCCACGCATCCAGATCCTTACCCTAAGGCTCTAAGAACTCACATTTTAAGGCCCTTGGGCCCAACGACCCTACCATGAAAGGCTTTTGGGCTATTTTGAGCCTTAGGGTTAGTGATTAGTCGGTCTTTGTACTTGCACCAGTTTTGCACACAGGGCCTAAGCCCTAAACGTAAACCGTAGTGTCCCCAGTTGAACTTGAGTCAGGTGAATTCTGAAGTGTTCCCTCACACACCTCTGAGAGAGTCGGAAACATGTGCTCTGAACCTTAACCCTAAGGGTCCAAGTACTCATTATTTAAAGACTTTGGGGCCTTTATGGGTACCAAAAACCATAAATAAGGACTACTTGGACCCTTAGGGTAATGTTCAAGAACGCCTTAAACTAGGCAGTCCAAGAGCGGGGGGCTATTTCTGAGTGGTCTCCGGGGTTCAAGTTTTCGGTGCCCGGCCTAATGCCCAAACACTAACACCCCAACCCTAAACCCCAAACCCTAAACCCTCCCAACATGGGAGGTTCAAGCAGAAGTGTAAACCCCAAGCCCACACCTTCGACCTTCACATGCCTAGCTGCACATAGCCCCGAACTCTACCTACAGTCTGAATTGTGGTTCCTTTTTGTGTGGCTTAAACTAAACGGCAGCAACCCGAATAAGGAACTACAGCGGAGACTATAGGTAGGCTCTAAGTTCCGAGATGCAACGTCCTAGAAGCCGTCAGCTGTTTCTCCAAGCGCCGCCAAGCTTTGAGGGACCCAGAATTGCAGGGTTTATCTGCTTTAGGATGAAGCCCTAAACCCGAAACCATTTTAACCCGGGCAGCATCCAAAACCCATCTAAGCCCTAACCCAAAGGCTCTATAAAAATTCACATCTTGAAGGCCTTTGGGCCCAAAGACCGCGATTTTGAGCCTTAGGGTAGACAGTCAAGGATGGAAGCCCTAAGCCACAAGGCAGTCGACTGCCTGGGTCTGACCCTTCCCCTAAGGCTCAACATTAGCCCAAAAGCCTATCATAGTAGGGTCTTTGGACCCAAAAAAGGGCTCAACATATGAGTCCTTATCATTATTAGTAGGGTCTTTGGACCCCAAAAAGGGCTCAAAATATGAGTCCTTAGAGCCTTAGGGTTCAATTTCAGGCCTGAGCCTCAAGTTTCGGACCACGCTAGTCAAGTCTTCACCTATACATACACATATAAACAAGTGAATGTGCGTGTGTGTGTGTGTGTATGTATATGAGATATATATATATAGTTACATACATACATACATACATACATACATACATAGATACGCATTTTATGCAGACATGCATACCCACATGTATGCATGTGTCTGTGCTCACTTTGTGTGCATGATAGTATGTTGAAACAGCTGCCACCTGGGTACATTGTGCTAGCAGCTGTATCTGACATCTGCTTCATTTGGTCAAAGCCGCGCTTGGCTTCAACCCGACACTACAGAACTCATGTCGAAAGGATGCTATTAAGTCTACAGGCCAACCCTTAAACCTGAAGCCGTAGATGGATGCGAGGAGTGCTGAGGAAATCTGCATCCCCGTTTACAGTGCCCATGTAACCTTCGCATTACACGCCCAAAAACCTATACTGTATCCTGATGATTAGGCCCGTAAAAACACGGTCGCGAGACCCTTAAGGGGCAAACGAGGAACATCTCTAAACCCTGCACCCAAAGCCCTGCTGAGGAAAATCCGAAGCAAGAAGAAGCCTCTGTCCGCGGAAGCACCGGGGGTCACGGCTGGCAACTTTGCTTCGATCTGCTTTGGTTCCGAGGTTTACGCCTTAGGGTTCAAGGTTTCAGCTCTAGGGTTTGAGGTGGTTCATTCAGGGCTTAGGGTTCAGGCTTCAGGCTTTAGGGTTTTAAGGTTGGGCGGGGGCTTCTGGGCTAGGGTTTACAGGTTACGGTTGACAGGGAATGGAGTGCTTGCTGCGCCGGTAATGACGCATTCTCATGATTCGGATTCCCGGGTACGGTACCTACTGCTTACTGTCGTTCACCGTTGTCAGGGCCCTGACAGAGACCAGTTTGGGACAGTCGATCGCTTGAAACCCCGAGGACACTAGATGAACCTTTGAACCACTTGCAGAAACAGAACAAGTTGTAACGCCGTCCAATGTGCTGTCTTCATGCTTATGAACGGCACCTCAATGCGCAGTCCACCTAGCACGGGCGCCTGTTGCATAGGTTTTGGATCAGTATCACAGGGACAGTTTGAGCCCGACTGAATGTTAACGCCCGATAGAGCCTAAATACCGGCCACACCTTAAACCCCAAAACCCGCAACAATCATGGTATAGGGACACCCAGTAGAGGCACTCTGTCCTGCGGAAAATGTGGTGCTCATCTTATCTGCAGTCAGAAAGCATGGGCCGAGCAGCAGGTGATGCTCCAAGTGGCGTACTTCCTAGAACCCCTGGAGTCCAGGTAGGCCGCTTGAAACGACAGGGCATCTCCGTCGGATGGAGTTGCCTGGGGAATGGCCCATGGCCACATGACGGTGTCGACGGGTTGATTCTTGATTCGATGTATTGAAGAGGTTGAGTTGGTTCTGTGATCAGGTAAATGGGACTGCAAGCACGAGAAATCGTCAAGTGGCCAAATTGGGCGGACTGTAATTCGATGCCATTGTGGAGAAGGAAACTCGCTGTGGTGTGTATGAGCATGTACCCATCATGAGGGATCGACCTTTCTATCATTCTACCTATCTACTTATCTACCTGTCCTGCTTTGTTTCGACCTATCTATCCGTCCATCAATCAATCAATCCATCTATCTAGCTATCGATCGATCGATCTATCTATCTATTCAGCAATCTATCTTTCTGTCTGTCTGACCATCTGTCTATCTGTCTGGCTATCTACCTCTCAAGCTCTCTATCGACGCACCTATCTATCTACCCGAATAACAAAATGTATCTGTCTACCTATCTGTTTGATCTATCTACCTATTTCCACCTATCTACATATCTATCTGTCCACCATTCTACCTGCTTATGTATTTATCTATCTACTTGTATTTTGTCGAGGGTTCTATCTCTTTTTGTTTCTACCTATCTATCTTTTATAGGTTATGTGCTTCCACATTATATGCATACATACAGACACGGAAAAGGAGCACTTACACGTACATGTACATGCACATGCTCGTCTACTTTTGCATAGACATACACATACTCTTGCACACACAGTTGCACAGTCATGCAGAAATGCAAACATAAAAAGACAAGCGAGCAAGCAAACAGGCAGTCAGTAAAACATAATAATAATAATATTGACGGACAAGCACGCAAACAAACTACAGACAGATAGGGACAGAGACACAGACAGACACACAGACAGACAGGCAGACCGACTGACCGACAGACAGACAGACAGACAGACAGACAGACAGACAGACAGCAAGCACATAAACACAAACAAACGAATAAGCAGACATATAAACAATCAAACAAACAATCAAACATACCAGCCATCAAGCACACAATGAATCCAAAGACACAGCAACACACTCAACACGACCGTCAAAGGCAGAAGCGAACAATCAATGTTTCTGTCAATCGTCAACCCACCAATCAATCATTCATTCAGTCAGTCAAGTCATCGTTCAATCAAAGAAGCAGACATCCTGACATACATGCATGCATACAACGATGGATACATGCATACATACATACGTACATACATACAAATGTGTTGCAAGTGTACCTTTGTGTGCGGCCTTTATGTATGCAGGCCAGCGGTGGGGGGGGCGGGTGGGTTGGGTTGGGTTGTGTTGGGTTGGGTTGGGTTGGGTTGGGTGTCTGGGTGGGTGGGGGGGAGGGCGGGCGGGTGGGTGGGTGGGTGGGTGGGTGGATAGGTAGGCACATATGTACGTCGGTCTGTCCGTCCGCCCGTCCGTCTGTCTGTCTGTTTGTCTAGATTGTATACATGTGTGGGTGTGTGTATGTATATATATATATACATATATATATATATGGTCGCAGTCACGTCATGCGCTGACGTCCAGCTCGCTCACTTTGACAATTGCGATGTTTCCCCACATCGCTATAGACGACTTTGCGAAGCGACGTAGTCTAGCACTCCCGAGGGAACTGCTTGAGCCGTACCCCAAGGCTCTAAGGACTCACATTTTAAGGCCTTTGGGCCCAAAGGCCCTACTATGGAAGGCTATTGGGCTATTTTGAGCCTTAGGGGTAGAGAGTCTTGCTCAAGCTACATTTGCGATGTCCTGTGCGGACGCTATAAAGGCAAAATCCCGCTTAAGAAAATTATGTGCCGACGCTGTGCGCGCCGAACGAGAAAGAAATCTGGCTCTGCCAGGGTTCGTTCAGCATTACGGTAGAGCGTTTGGAGTTTAAGGGCCCATAAGCCATTTTTTGCAAGCCTTTCATGTTTGCACGTGCTGCAATGTGCCAATTGCTTTTTCCCTGCGGAGTTGACCAATGTTCTTTCGCAGTGTCATCTCGGAGCATGCAGGTGCAAGTCAAAGGTCCTCATCCAAGGTCGAATATTTTGCGAGGTTTCTCCACGCCCTGTGCCACACGCACTCGACAGAAGATCCAAATTGCTTGATTGCTAGCAATAGCCGATAGTCAAATAAGCGACCTCTTTCTTGCCCCTATTTCCTTTGTCACTGTGTCCTCCGGTCCTCAAAACCCTACCTTTGGGGTCACACCCTACCCCGTGTTCTAGGTCACCTATTTTCTACGTAGCAGATCCTTGCCATAGGACTAGGTACCTGAAAAAACCAGTAGGGTACGACCCTACAGCAAAATCCTCAGCCCTAAACCCTAAACCCTAACCCCTGAACCGTAACCCTAAGTCCTAAATCTTGGCTCGGGGTCAGCCAGAAGCACCCCGGGCCCTTCGGGGAACCCCAGCTGCTTCTGAAAGCTTCTACACAGACATGGGCCCTGTCTAAAGGCACATAAAGGCACCGTGCGATATAGGCTTGGAGTCTATGGCTTGGGGGTCCATGTACCGGACGTTCGGACCCTAAAACCTATCCCTAAACCTTATAAACCGATATGAGTACTACTGTACAAAAAGCACGATCTTGTCTTTACCGGGAGCTCCTTTTGTCACGGCCGAAGTCCGAAGCTGCAAGATCTCCTGCCGCCTGATGTTGTTCGAATCTCTTCTTAAGGCCCACCCTAGACACTTTTTAGGGTTTTAGGGTTTAGGGACTGGTTTTTGATCTTAGAGCGGCGATCCCGAACATGAATCCAAGGTCCCTAAACCCTAAACGGTGAAGTGCAGAATGGGCCTCCAAGCCGAAGACGGCTTGGGCAGAGAGACCCCTCATCGAGGAATCTTATCCTAAGGACTCATGTTACGGTTTTTTGGTTCTACGCTTTAGGGTTTAGGGGCCAATGACTACAAGCACAAAGCATGAACCCTATAGTAGCCTTCGTCAGGCGTTCTGCTGCTTGCACCCATGGCTTCCGGACCCATTATCGAGGACCCACGGTTTCCCGCTTCGGGCTTGTTTTATCCAGGGGCTGAGTAGGGAACCTTTAACCTCTTGGGGCTTATATAAACCTAATATGATTCAATTGTTAACCCTTTTTGGGGCTAAGGTACTCGGCCCCTAAGTTTAAGGCTTAGAGTCTTAGAGGTCACTTTCATAAGAGTTACTCGAAGCCCTAAGCCGGTAAGCCCTAAGCCCGAAAGCCTAAACTTAAGGCTTATAGGGTCTTAGAGTTCAGCGTGTTGCGCTGAAGACTGGGGATTTGGGGGGCTGGCTGCATGGGTCCTGTTGGCGAACTCTGTCGCTTATGGTTCAGTCTGCCACAGGTTCAGGGTTCAGGGTTTACCTTAGCCCTAAAGAACGGACTTACATAAAGAAACTATAGTAAGGAACCCGAAAAAGGTAGGTCATTGTGGGTCCAGGTAGGGTCTAAACTCCCAAGCCCTGAGCACGAAACCCTGCAGTGAAATCCCAGCCCTTAGCCCTAATAAGCTCGAATACCCCCCGTAAAACCCTAGACCCCTGGACCCTGAACCCCAAGCCCACCCATAGACTATCCAAAAATACCGGTAAGAATTGTAAACCCTAAACCACCAAACCTGAACCTCTGCGCCCAACCATTTGTCAGGATTTCGAGTCGCTGGCTAAAGTAACGAAGGGTCTGGCTCTGAGGCTTTCGTAGGGGCTCACAAAAGACCGCTTGCTAGGTCTATGAGGCTCAAACGGTGCGTGTGCACGCTGTTTAGGGTTTAGGGCGTTTAGGGCTTTAGGGTTTAGGGTAGGGTTGCGGGTTGTGCTAATGTGGGGTCTGAAAACTTGAAAATACTGCGCCGGTCCGAAAGTTCG
>CAJNJA010005947.1:5000-17307 GCA_905231915.1 Symbiodinium necroappetens
TTCGGGGAAAATCTTCCAAATTAAACGTACCCTACACCCCAAAACCAAGAGCCTACACCCTAAATTCTGAACCCTACACCCTGAAGGCAATCCTTTCAGAGTTCTCTCTTCGGCACAGTCAGCATCGAAGAGCGGGAGCCAAGCGAGGTTTAAGTTAACGGCTTAAGGCCTAGAGTTTTAGGATGCGTACGGTTTAGGGTTTAATCGTCTGGGATGCTCAAAGCCTCTGCCAAAGGCGGTGCGAAAGGGGTGCCGAGGAGCCTATGGAACTGAAGAAGAATCGAAGCTGCAACGAAAATGAAAAGTATGATCCACAAGTCGAGGGCGGTTCTCCATGCGATCCGAAACCCGAAGGGCCAAAGAGTAGGCGAGCTCCTCGCCTCTTTCCTCATTCTCTCTGTCTGGCCTGGTCTTCTTCAGTGGCACTCCGGCCTCAGGGCCTTGAGCATCGCCAACTTCGGGACTGTATCCGCCGACGGAAGCCCGCGATTCCGGTGCGGTCTTCCTGCAAGTCTCGCTCTATCCATTCCCTGGGGCTCTTCTTACCTAAATAGTGGGTGACTAAGCATATATTATGTACCCCAGTAACCTGCTATTTAGGTAACTGGAGCTCCATCCATTCCGACGACATCGCTCCGCCGGCTCCAAACGATCACATCCCACGGGGACCGACTATGTCGTTGCCGCTCCTCCACGCCGGATCCTGATCCACAGAACCCAATACCCCTTAATTAAGGAAGATACCTTAAATTATAGGAGCCTTCATATTATGATTTAAGGTATATTCCTTAATTAAGGGATATTGGCTTCCCTGGGGATCCCTGTCGCAGCCCGCTTTGCGGGGCCGTCGCTCCGCCGAGTCCAAGAACTCAAAATCCTACCAGGCCGGCGGTGGCGCGGCGCTGGAACCCTAAACCCTAAAGCCCCTAAACCCTAAAGCCCTAAACACCTAAACCCCTAAAACCCTGAACCCCTAAACACCCTAAGCCACTAAACCCCTAAACCCCTAGACCCCTAAACCCCTAAACCCTAAAACCCTAAACCCTAAAGCCCTAAACCCTAAAGGCCTAAAACCCAAAACCCTAAAAACCCCAATGCCCAGGGCGAGTTTGAAACAGAGGCCTTCCCGGTTCCAACCCCGTCTTCTAATTCCACCCCACCGCAAGCCCTAAGCAACCCAAGCTTAAAGCCGAAACTTCCTAAACCCTAAACCCGAAACCCCAAACCCTAAACCCCTAAATCCTAAAGCCCGAAAAAACCATGGTAGAATGATTACAAAACCGCACAGCCCCTTAAAAACCGGAGGCTACCCCTAAACTCCTAAACCCCTAAACCCTGAATGCTCTGTGAATAGAGTGTCAACCCAGCCCCGAGCTGGCCGGCAACTGGTCTTCCTGAGGGGTTTAAGGGTTTAGAAGTTTAGGGTTTAGGGTTTAGGGGTTTAGAAGTTTAGGGTTTAGGGTTTAGGGTGTAGAAGTTTAGTGTTTGTAGGGTTTAGGGGTTCAGAAGTCTAGGGGTTTAGAAGTTTAGGGTTTAGGGTTGCAAACGATTAAAGCCCCTTTCAGCCTTGGCCGCCAGAAACCGGACTCCCAGAAATCCAAAACTGCCCAACGGCGTACACCGAGAGTGAGGGTTTGGGCTTTCTTGTTTGGGAAAGATATAGCATGAAGAGAATCCCGCCTCCAACTTCTTCGCCTGCATCCGGGCAAGATAGGGCTTTTTTGACCCTGGAGTTTCCAAAGTCGCTACGCCTTCGTGCAGCACCAGGGTATAGGGACTAGGTCCTAGGTAGGGTTTAGAGTTTATAGGGTTTAGGGACGCCACTTAACAGCTTGTCGGGTTTAGGAGCTGGGTCTGGGCTTTGCAGCAACGGCATCATCGTGACCATCACCGTTGAAGAACATCGGCAACAGCGACACCACCGAGGCTCTACTACTAGTCTTGATAGTGCTCATTGCCCACAGACCCGTACAAACACCAACAACAAAAAAACACAGCGCAATACTTGCACTGCTGCCGTCGCTGTGGCTAAGGCGGCGGTTCAGAACAACAGCAACACCGCTGTCACAGCGATGTGAACAAGCGCCTGCCTACGGATAGCAAGAACCGCAGACACAAGGATACGCACCAATGAAACTCAAGCATAACTTTGAACTCCAAACTCCGTGTTCAGAGCACCGGCACAGGCCCTTGCACTAGGTCGGGGCCTTTATTGTATTAAATATTACCACAGTATCTGGGAAGGTATATTACAACAGTTGTATCCACCACTGGGGACTTGGAGACACAAGAAAACCCTAACCGTAAACCCGGTAAACGCCTGGGTCCGAGCCCTGCAGCTTCGACCCTATAAACATCAAACCCTGGACATTGAACCCAGACTCTAGACCGACTCTAGACCCTGGATCCTAGGACATGCAATCCCTCCGGGCCTCCGTTGCCTTCTTCCGAGCCACAGCCTTGACACGACTGGGCTGCTTGTACCATTATTGTAGGCTGCTGCAAGCGTTTCTTGGAGAGGGTTCAAGAAAGGCGGTTCAGCATTGTTTTTTGTACGGGGTTGTATAGCTTGCTATAGAAGTTGTTTAAAGGAGTTTTCCAGACTTGAAAACAAGTTGGTAGGACCCAGTCTAGCGATATAGAGGTTGGAATACTTTGAGACAAATAGTTAGACAGGGTGTTCAGGTGCAGTATATTGCAACGACACAGGTTTGGGTATATAGGTCTTACATATGTTTAGGGGATCTTATGTGGCAAAATTACTTCTTATGTTCATATCCCGAAGGGTTCAAGTACCCAGGCAGTAGGGTTCCAGCGCAGTCCCCATATTATACAGGCATTCCTGCAAGCGAGATCCTCTTCTAGACAGCTATAACAGCAACGCTATGAGCCACTGAGTGAGGCCAATCTTCCAAAAAATGCCGGCCACGGCACGCATGCTCTTGCCGGTAGGAGTCACGTGCTTCTAGATTTCGCACTAAAACTTGGAAGAGGGTTTTGCGGGATAGTCTACTAAAAGTGTTCGTTAATAAGCAACTCATTCAACCCACTAGGTTCCCAAACCCAATTGTAGGTCATTCTAGGTATTCAGGCCGCTACGCGTAATTCCCAACATAACCCAAAACCAAAAAAACCCTATAGCATGCCTCCAGCAGCTTCTTCTTGTCCATCGCTGGCGCTGCCGGATCGAGCCCTACACCTGCCATCAAGCACATTTTGGCCTTTGGGGCTTTTTTTTAAATATGGATCCCAATACCTTCAAGTTATGGGCCAGGGCTTCTTTATCAGCTTCCTACACTTGGGGCTTATTGCTTTGAGCTATACCGGGGTTTAGGATTTGAAGGTCTCCGAAAATAGGGGAGACCCTAATATGGTACCCTAAACAGTAGGACCCCAAAATAAGGTACTCTGATTTTCGGAAAGTCCCATTTGAAGGCTTTCGATCTTTCAGAGTTCGAGAGGAGCCTCTGGGGTTCAAGGGCCGGGCCCCCGGGCTCTGCGTTTAGGATTTAGGGGTTTTGGGTTTAGGGTTTTAGGGTTTAGGAGGTTGGGAGTTTGGGAGTTTAGGAGTTTAGGGTTTAGGGGTTTAGGGTTAGGGGGTTTAGGCTATAGGGTTAAGGGTAACCCTAAACCCAAACAAACCAAACAATTCCTCCAAGACACACAAAACAAATACACACACACACACACGCAGAGCCAAACACACCCGTAGAGACATGGGTGCCATGCACGTGAAGCAAAGCCGTGGGTGACTTCTTAATTTTCCCATGGACGGATGTAGGCGAGAGGTGAAGAAGCTTTTGTCTGTACCCAGGTCCGCCTTAAGGCCACCGACGCAGTACCTAGCTTGGGGATCGGACTCGATGAACTTTAGCCAGTTCATGCCTTGGGGTACTGTGGAAACCTAGCTGTGTTAAACTCTCGGGATGACAAGCCTCGTAGTAGAAACCCTGAACAGAAGAAGCCCCCCCTTTCTACAGGGCGTGAAGTCACTTTGGAAGTTAAGAAAAGACATCGAGATGGTTTCGAGTTGAGACTCTTGGGGTATGTGGGGTTCGGGGCTCTGTTAAAATATCCAAGGTCCTGAACTGACTGGGTTTCGGGCTCAGGGGCTTTAGTAGCCGAGTCGACAGTCTGCAGGGAGTTGTACTTACTTCGGATAAGAAAAGAGTCATAACCTACCAAGAAGCTGGAGACATCTTTATTTTTGCAGCCAACCCTAAGCCGTAGATACTACCTGAAACCCTAAACCTCTGCTGCCTTTGGGTCTGAAACAAATCCTGAACCAGACGTCGGTGCCTGGTTTGCCCGCCTCGCGCCATTTGCCCCAAACCCTCGGCATGCGAGCGATCGCGCTTTCACGAGGCTTGAGAGCTTGTAGGGCTTGGCGGGTTCAGGGGGAGGGGTTTTACGGTAGGGTGTGTCGCACATAGGGTATAAAGATTTAGGGCTTAGGTCAACCTTGGGGCACTCAATGGTTCTTAACCTTTTGAAGCGCGAGAGGGCCGGGCGCGGTACTGAGAGCTACTCAGGTGTTCTCGTGCCTGGGAGTTGTTACTTCCTGCCTTAAGCCCTGCTACCTTAAACCCGAAACCCAATGGACCTGGATCGTCGCGACTTCAAACTTTGCAGCCCGAAGACCCCAAAACAAACAGAATCCACGAAGCAAAACACGGCAACCCTCACAAGCTAGGGCCCAAAGAGGTGAACCTCAGCTAATGTCGACTCTGCAGGCTCTTCCTTCAGTCATAGGGCGTACACGGTGGACGTGACTAGGGTTTAGGGTTTAACGGTTTAGGGTTTTTGGGTTAGGGTTTTAGGTTTTAGGGTTTTAGGGTTTTTAGGGCTTTAGGGTTTTAGGGTTTAGGGTTTCTTAGGGTTTAAGGCTTTAGTTTAGGGCTTTCGGGCTTAAGATGCTCTCAGAGAATGCAGCCATGGTGCTCCTCGTTCTCTTCCTTCGCCTCTGAGGCCGAAGGCTACGTTCGTCACAACAAGATCGGAGGGGGACAAAGGGCTTTAGGGTTTCGGGTTCAGGGTTTTAGGGTTCAGGGAGTTTAGGGCTTAGGGCTTAGGGTTTAGGGTTCAGGGTTCAGGGTTTAGGGTTACTTAGAAACATCTCAAGCCCAATATATCAGAGGATCTGGGACCCTAAACCCAAAATCCTACGGGACTTGCAAGAACTTTTGCCTCTTCTGCTTTCCAACGTAGCTCCATCTTAGGTCAACCAATTCTATATGGGTAAGGGCTTAAGGCTTAGGGGGGTTCTATAATGAAGAAGCCAGGCAACTAAAGAAGGAGACACATTCGAGAGTATAGGCGAACCCTGAGACCCTCTAGGTAGGTTCAAGGGTCCTGCAACCCCAAAATGCGAAAGCTGGGCCTAAAGGTTATGCTCTATGTCCTATAGGTCCTGAACCTAGCGGCACCCCGGGTTTAAGGCTTAGGGCCTAGGTTCGGGTTTGAGATTCTCCCTGCCATATACCCAAGGTTCTAGATGGGCGTGTTGTAGGACATATTGCTTGCTATCAGGATTTCGCATGTACGACGGTGTGTGTGTGTGTGTGTGCGGGAGTCTTAAGCCCTCGACACTACCCCAAAAATGCTGAACAGCAACAAGCCCAACATAGCCTCAGAGGTCTTATAAGTCTTAATCAATACAAGTGGGCTTTGGTGTATACTCCAGTGTAAACATGAAGAGACTATAACGGAATGTCATGCCGAATTATTCCGACCCTGCAGCACCATGTATCAACTAAACGGCCTAGACCTGAAGTGCTTCACAAAACAAGGAATCCGGATAGAATCAGAATCACCAAACCAGCAGGGATTTGCTCGAAAATGAAAACCAAAAAACGCACCTACCTTGTTGAAACACTCATTTGCCTATGACGTCCTGCCCTGATCCACCGAGTGTAGGGGACCACAACAAAGAAGAAGCGCTTCAAGTCTCAATGCAGAACGCGACATGCACAGCCGCAAGGCCCAAGTCCTAAAAGATCAAGCCCTGTAAGGGTCCATGTACTCATATAGTATATACATTGGCCTTAAAGTAGTCCCTATATAGGTACATTGGGGCCAAAGTATATACTATTTGGGTACATGGACCCTTAGGGGCCTATAAAGCCTGGAGCAACCCCCGACCCTCCCCAAGTTGGCCCAACTATCCAAATGATCGTGTTTCAAGTTCAGCGCAGGACGTAGCATGTTCTAAAAGCTTTCTCGCACCTAAAAACCGGAATTGGGCCCATAGTGGGCCTTCAACGCAGCAAATCTTTGACTAAGCCCTAAACCCTAAACTTGGCAAGTCTTTAACTCTCTCATTCAAGTCGACGAGGAGCTCAGCATCGGCAGAGTAGATCCCTCAACATCAACGGAAACTCAACTCGAATCAGGAACCCTAAACCCCGAACCCTGGACCCTAAACCCTCTATCTGTCTGTCTACCTATCTATCTATCTATCTCCGTCTCTGCAGCGGGAGGGAGAGAGAGGGGGCAGGGAGGAAGGGAAGGGAAGGGAGGGAGGGAGGGAGGGGCTTTATTCACGGTCTCCTGTCCTGGATCTTTCTCAGGCCCTTAGAAGGGATCCCAACGCGTTTACGTTCTGAGGAGGATCTTATTCTGGGTCCCTTACCGGTCTTAGGAATCCTTAGACTTAGCCCCAAACCGTCATGCAGGGTAATGAATATTTCGAACAGGAGCTGGGGCATATTATATTATACACTTCTACAGGGTTTACAAGAGGATACCCAACAACTACTTCCGCAGCCCTGAAACCTGCTGCGAGTAGAGTCCCTAAGCATTGAACTCTTAGCCCGCCTTTTGCTGCATCTGCTCTCGAGCTTTCTGTGCTTGCGGTGTCGCCCAAGGGTCGAAACCTTCAGGCGCAAAAGGTCGAAGTAGGTCTATGGGGTGTTGAGGGTCGGGTTTTTTGTTGGTGCTTCTGAAGGGGCTCTAGGAGGTCTACAGCTTTTTGAAGGTGGCGATGGCTTTCGCGCTCTTTGGGTTCAGGACATCGGCCATGGGGTGTGGCCTGCTCGCCTTCGGGTCTTGGGGCTTTAAATCTTGGGGGGTTTAGGGATTGCCGTGCCTTGTGTGACTTAGGTTTCAGGGCTCGTTGGGTTCATGAAGCTTTAGAATCTGCTGATTGTTATTGGGTTTAGGTTCAGGCCTGTTCACGTTAGGAGCCGGCTCATGGGATTTAAACATCGTTTGGAAAGGCAGCAGCTTCGTGATCATGGCTCAGGCCTTTTCTGATATGCGATGTTTGCTGAGGGGCTTTCTGGCTTTCTGGCTTTCGAAAGGATTCAGCACCTCTGGCATTTTCAGCTGTTTCGTGGCGGTTCGACGATGAACTTCTGGGAACTCGCAACTTCTTGCAAGCCGGCTCCATCATACGGTCATTTGACGCTTGAGAGCCTTAGCGATCGGCGGCAGCCCAAAGTAGAATCCGCCGTGGATCGAATCGATGTCCTTGAAGACAATCGGGCACCAGAAGCGTCCTTTGCGGTGTCGCAGCGACAACCTCCCGACAGAACAAGCCGCTGTCCATCGCTCTCGCGAGCTTATCCTACCCATACGCTCCTTAGTAGTTCCTTTTGGGGATTACCTTATAGGATTCTAAATATAAACCACAAAAAGGAACTAGTTAGGAGCCTATGGGTAGGGTCTTGTAGGCCTCCGCCTGGTCGTCCACCGCGGCCTTCAGCTTGACGTAGCGGTTCTCTTGAATAGGCACGCCGGGTCATCCCAGGGAAGCTTCCAGTCTCAAGCCCTAGTGTTTTAAACCCTAAACTCCAAACCCTATTGGGCAGTTCCGAAACCTCTCAAAAAAGGGTTGCAAGCTAAGTCCCAAGTCCCATCATGACGCTTCAAGCAACGTCCCGGAAGCCTGCACGAGCCATGGAAACCCCGCTAAAGCTGGTCAAAACCCAAGGAAAAACCGTTGAAGACACCATTAAAAAACAAACACGAACAACACACGATGAAGCAGTACAGAACTTACCAGGACCCTCCAAGTACCCTCAATTGGGTGTATATGGTCCCAAATTAAGGGTATTTCGGGTCTAATAGAGGGTACATGGAGGGTCTAGGTACAGAACCCTGCGACTCCGTCTGTACAACTCCCGGCCTTCGTCTTCTTGCACAGGTTTTGCTTTGCCCTTGCCTTTGGAACCTGCAACACCAAAACACGGAAAGACAGGCAAACACGACTTCTAAAGGCTGAAAGAACCTTCAGCCCCCCTAAACCCTAAACCCCAAACTTTTCAAAACCGTGAAATCTTGCACTCTGCGCCCAAGCCTACGTCCTGACACCGCCTCGACCTCATGCCTCATTGAAAACCACACCTTACCACAGCCGCTGAGGGGAAAAAATACATTCCACGAACCACACGAATTCCGACATCCAGAGACTTCAACCGGGGGAAGGCTATGCTATAACCTGAAGCATCGAAGGGTTCAAGGTTAACGGCTTCAGTTGTCAAGGGTTTCGAGCACCACCTAAAGCCCAAGTCACGAAACCTAAACGGTGCCCTTGACCCCGACACCCCCAAGCCACTCATCAGCCAGAAACCCCATAATCCTCAAACCCAGTGAAGAGCCGTCTATCAGTACTAAGGTCGACTGACTGCACCCCAACCTAAAAGTAGTGCTGTTAGCATTGCCAAACCTCCTGAGAACCCTAGAACCTGCCCCCAAACCACTTGAACCCTGAACCCAAAAACCCTACTCGCTTACAAGTCTCTTAGAGTAGCTTGAGCCTAAACCATGTGCTCTCGAAAATCCTCAGCCATCTAATTCCAGCCTAAACCATATGCTCTACAAACCCTGAACCATCTAATTCCTTGTTCGTAACTCTTGTAGTATCCCGAAACTAATCCCTACACTCTAAGCCCTAAGCCCCCAACCCTAAACCCCTAAACCCCTGAAGCCCTATATACTCCTAACCCTCAGCCCCCCCATGAAGCCCGCCTTTCTCGTTCCCCTTCTCACGGAAACGTTGAGCCTCGGGCGTAGACCATGGGTCGAATCCTCCGGCGAAAGCGCTTTAGGGGTTTAAACAAGAAAGGCCCTGTACACAGGTTTACTAGGTTTCTGTAGGGTGTGGAAGAAGGTATGTATATAGATTTAGGAGGGTTGGTGAGGCTTTAAACAGCTTGAGGGTTTGGGGTCTTTAAGGGTTTAGGGTTTCAAAGGGGCCTTGTAGAGTCGCTTGTCGTTTAAGCGTGTTGCGTCAAGGTTGGTCGTGGCAAGCGGGCTTAAGGCTTGTCCTTCGCGTGTTGAGGTGTTGCTAGAGAGAGCCATACTGCATTTGTAATCCAAACCATAAACCATAAACCCCAAACCCTACTGTACTTGCAGTCCGCTTACATTGCACCTGCTACCAGGGCTTGGGCCCTGAGTAACTAAGTAGCATACATAAGCGCTACAGTTTAATATAAAATCAAGGATGTAGGAGTTGAGTTGGGTTTCGAATTCGAGGTCGCAGTTACATCATACAGCTTCAGCATCCTAAAATCCGAATTCCAAGCTTTAGCGTCTTAAGACCTGAATCCAGCTACCACGCCTGCCATAACCCTACAGCAAGCTAGTGCCGAACCTCTATCCTTGCAATCTACAAGTCTAAGATTTGCTTAGACATGAGGTTTTGGGTGGTCGGCTAAGCTTGAAATTATTTTAGACCGAAGAGACTCAGCAGTCTCGTCGCTGCTAGCCAGCGGGACACCAATGAATACGGGTCTCTTGTTTCGAACCCCGACCCTGCTCTGACCTCGTCAGCCGGTGGCACAAAAGGCGATACCAAACATACAAACAAAGAAGACTGGCGACATCCGAAATCACGTCTGTGCTGCTTCACGCATGACACTATCTTCAGTACTAGAGCCGGTCTACTTCACATGCATCAAACTGGGATAACGATGTATCGCACTGCAACAAAGAGCCCTGAACCCTCGGGTTCCTTCGTCTGCTGGCTGGACACCCTTGGTCCCCTTCTTGCCCTGAGTCTTGCCTGGGCACAAGCGGCCCTGAAGCGCGCTAATACAAAAAAAATCTGGGGTTCGGGGTTTAGGGTCCAGAGCTCTAGCTTCAGAGTCTGGGATGTCGAGGAGGGTCGGGGGATTATGTAGGGTTTAGAGCGTGGGCTTTGGAGGCGAGGGTTCCATGTTCAGGGTTCACAGGTGCCAGGCAACAACAACCGCAATGAAAGCCTCCACCATGGAGCAACCAGCAATCGACGAGCAAGTCCAGAGACAAATAGGAAGAAGGGACAGCCGCACAACGAAGAAGGCATGTGACGTCGTCGTTGCAGTTGCCCGGCACTGGCGGCACCCGTGCTCTTTCTCTCAACGTTACGACAGCAACATGAACGACAAACATAGCGAGGCAAGGATCGTCCGGATCTTCATCCTGGCCGCTGCGAGAGCTAGTGTTTCAGTATATGACACTTAACAGTGCTGGCGTGTTGCTGCATGGAGGTTATCAATTAAATTAATTACGACTGTATCTGGGTATTAGTGCTGATTCTGATGCCGATTTTTGACCGACAGAGATGCATCGGAACACACAAATCGCCGTCATTCGTGACTTCATTAAATCGTGCAGATATTTTGCCTACCATCGTACGTGCATGCTCTTGTTGCACTCTGACCAACTGCCTATGAAGATCGACTTAAACTTGAGCAGCAGTCTGTCCAGCAACGTTTTCGGCCCATGGGTTGAACCGGTTATATGAGATATGTACGCTCCATTCAGACTGTCAGTGCACTTCAAAACAGCTGTCAGTACCCGGACGCTGTGCTCAACCGGATCATGCGGCAAAGTCGTTGTGTGTCCGTGGGTGCACCGTCCTCGCACGGGACGGCCCTGCGGAAAGGCAACTCAGTGCGGCAATGGTTCATGCGGATTCTTCTCCCTAAGGGTCCATGTACCCAAATAGTATATACTTTGGCCCCAATGTACCTATATAGGGACTACTTTAAGGCCAATGTATATACTATATGAGTACATGGACCCTTAGGGTCTTGCGCAGATGAATGCGTCCGTCTCCGGGTCATTCATTTGGAGTGATGTGGCTCTTTTGCAGAGGCCGTCGCGCTTGATTTGGGTTTCTGGCTCTCGGGTCTACTCTGCACGGGGTACCGCCTGCCCTATCCGACCGTGCTGACCCGGAACCTCTGCGTCAGGGTTGCCACGAAGTGCTGCGACAAATCAACTACGGTACCAAACCGCCGTGCTGTCGGGCGATTTCAAGGTAGACCTCACATCTACAGCCACGTGCTGTTCAAGCCTGCAGGGCGCTCTGCCTGTCCGGTCCAATGGAAGCCAAACTCAAACAGGTTGATTTTATGAAGAAAGCCCCTTAGCCAAAACACTCTTTTATTGAGTTTGTGCTGTAGGGGGTCGGCCCCATACAGACGCTACTCTCTGGTTCTTAGTAGGGAATGGGGGAATGGATCCCTATGATAGCCCCTTAAGGTCCCCTATAGTAGTCCCAATCAGCCATTCCTCCATTCCCTACTAAGAACCAGAGACATTATTGACAAGTCGTCGAAGCCCTTTGGAGACTCAAAGGCTGACACCAAAAAGCCGTCCCGCGTGGATTCTGAAATTGTCAAACCCAAGGCCTACCACAAACCCAGAACCTAAAGCTCTCACTTTATAAGAACCCTTAAAGGCTATTATTCGAGAGCTCTCATTATAAGAACCCTTAAAGGCTATTATTTGAGACGGAGACCCTCATTCTCTTGCACATGTCTAGGAAACTTGCAAAACTAGCCGGCCCAGCCCTCTGCCCAGCTGTTGGGAAGGGGTTAGGATTTAGGGTTTAGGGTTAAGGGTTAAGGGTTTAGGGTTTGGGTTCCGCTGCCCATGGCAACACGGTGATTGTGGTTGCAGTTTGGTTGCCGTGACATCCTGATGATATAAGAACATCTTGTCTATGGCAACAGCGACAGAATGGTAGCAGCTTGAATAGGGTTGCAAGACTGTTGCAAGGGTAAAGCTAAACACTAAACTGCTAAACCCTAAACCCCAAAACCCCTAAACCCCCAAATCCTAAACCCTGAAACCTAAACCCCAAACTCTTTCGGGCTCTTCGGTGTGTGGCTCCCAAGTTAAGCGATTCGGCTACGACTCCGAGTCGATCTCTTCGTTGAACGCAGGATGGGTTATGGGCCTAGGGCTTAGGGTTTAGGGGTTTAGGGTTTAGGGTTTAGGGTTTAGAGTTGAGGGGTCTAGGGTTTAGGGCCTGAGGTTGGGGGTCCAGGGCTTGGGGTTGCGAGGCTCTTTAAAATGTCGGGCTTTTTTG
>CAJNJA010005948.1:0-17304 GCA_905231915.1 Symbiodinium necroappetens
AGAACCCTTAAAACCCCTAAACCCTAAACCCTTATAAACCTTTATAAACCCCTAAACCCTTATAAAGCCCAAATCCCTAAATCCCTAAGCCCAGAAGGCCTAAGTCCCCCTACGTGAGCACTGGACACCCTGGGACCTACCATCAAAACGCCACCCTAAATCCTAAACCCTAAACCCTTATAATCCCCTAGAACCCTTAAAACCCCTAAACCCTAAACCCTTATAAACCCTTATAATCCCCTAAGCCCTAAGCCCCTAAACCTAAATCCCAAATCTCTACATCCCAAAGCCCAAACCCTTACACACCCTAAACCCTAAACCCTTATAAACCCTTATAATCCCCTAAGCCCTAAGCCCCTAAACCCTAAACCCTTATGAACCCCTAAACCCCAAAAAAACCCTAAGCCCCTAAACCCCTCATCCCCTCATAAACCCTAAAACCCTGAACCATAAACTCTGAAAATCCCCTAAACCCTTATAAACCCTTATAATCCCCTAAACCCTTGTAAACCCTTATAAACCCTTATAATCCCCTAAGCCCTAAACCCTAAACCCTTATGAACCCGAAGCTGGCGCGGATGCCTCGGTGGCTGCAGAAGCCGAGGGCCTCCAGATGAAGCCTTGGGCCCGGCGAGTGCCTCAGAAGCCAAGGGGTTTTGAGGTTTTTTTTTTTTTTGTGTGTGTGTAGTGTGTTTTTTCTAAGTTGCTTATTTAGGGCTTTTGAAGGGGTTTTAGGTGTTTTTAGGGGTTTTTGAGGGCTTTTGAGGGGTTTTAGGGCTTTCGGGCTTTAGGGTTTTAGGGTTTCAGGGTTTTAAAGCCTTAGGGTTTGAGATTTTTAGGGTTTTAGGACTTTGGGGTTTTAGGGTTTTAGGGCTTTAGGCTTTAGGGCTTTACGGCTGTGGAGTTTTAGGGTTTTAGGGCTTTGGGGTTTTTGGGGGTTTAGGGCTTTAGGGCTTTAGGGTTTTAGGGTTTAGGGTCCTTAGAAGCTAAGGTGTTAAGTTCGGGGGTCTTGATGGGAGCCTTCATAGTAGGAATAAGGTTTTTCTGGGCGTGTACTAGTATGGTATAACACCCTATGTAAATGATTACGTATATACATACATAGTCATGTATCTGTTTGTTTATCTAATTAAACAAACACAGACAAATATATACACACACACATAGATACTTAGTTACTCACTTACGGATTTCGTTTATCTAGTTCGTTATGCTTTTTCTTGTGTCTATGTGTTTGGGCTCTCTGAAGTATAGAGTCGTATAGAGTATAGAGAGTCCGAAATGGATGCGGACAAAGATGAGAAGGTAGGTCAGGGTCTCTATAATAAGGGTTTAGGGTTTTAGGGTTCAGTCTGGGATCCCCTATTAGGGTTTGGGGTTTAGGGTTTAAACCCGAAACCCACGAGGCTAGGCTGTGAGGCCAGGAATCCGGATTTTTTGTCCGGTTTGGGCATTGCCGCCCCCCCCCCCCCCCCCAACTCGAAACTCGTAAACCCAAAGCCCTTTAGGATTTGGGGTTTAGGATATAGGGCTTGATTTGGGGTTTAGGATTTTACGGTTTAGGATTTAAGGCTTAGGATTTAGGGCTTAGGATTTCGGGCTTAGGATTTAAGGTTTGGGATTTAGGGTTTAGGATTTACGGTCTAGGATTTAGGGTTTCAAAGTGAAGGGTTTTGATTCAGGACTCCAGGAGGAGAGTGCCAGTTCGGGCCGGGGCTTTTAGATGTTTAACGCTACTACGTAGGCCTCCAAACCCTAAACCCGAAATCCGAAACCCTAAACCCTAGCGCTATGTATAAGATAGCTTCTTTCTTACAGTTACAATACCAGGCCTCCAAACCCTAAACCCTAAACCCTAGCGCTATTTATAAGATAGTTTCATTCTTACAGTTGCGATACTAGGCCTCCAAGCCGTAAACCCATGCACCCATGAAGATACGATACTTTGGTCCTGACGATCTTCCTGTCTTGGCGCCCTGAAGCCGGAGTTTCTACGATGGTAGGTCCCACGGTTTAGGGTGTAGGGTGTAGGGTTTAGGGTGTAGGGTTTAGGGTGTAGGGTTTAGGGTTTAATGTAGGTACCATGGACCATTACAGCCAATGTGGCTGATGATATAAATCCTGCATTACCTATTAATAAGGAATATACCACAATTCCCATAGGCTTAGGGTCCAAAAGGTCATGCAGGATTTATATCATCAACAGTATCGAACTCCTAAACTCCGAACCCTGCACCAGAAACCTTAACCTCTCATGCCCTTATCCCCTTAAGCCCGAGACGCACATCTCAAAGCCCTGTTCTGACTCCTGAGGCCTTATGTCGAAGCCTTAGGGTTTAGTCGAAGCCTTAGGGTTTAGGGTGTAGGGCCTTATAGTAACTCTAGTGGAAGCCTTGTTGAAACCCTTAGAGTAACCTAACCCGTGAGCTAAGGGACCCTATTCCGCACCCTGAGACCTCGTTCTGAGCAAGGAGTATGGAAGCCATATGGGTAGCTCTCTAAAGTAGGGTGCCCGTTTAGGGTCCCTTTGAAAAGGGTGCCGTACGATATTGGAGACCTACAAAAGGACCTAATTTGGAGAACTACCCATATAGGACCCCATATCGCTTATAACCCTGAACCATCTATAACTATTGTAATAAGGAGCCCTGGGGAACATTGTAAGTAATTTCTTGAGTCCCTATACCCCAAACCCTAAACCCCAACCTTATGCCCGGAACCCAAAAGGAAGAATGTAGGTAAATGTCCAAACCCCTATACCCCAAACCCTAAAACCCGTAAACCCTATATGCTCCAAAGCCAAAAGGAACAGCCCTAAACCCTAAACCCGCTATGCCCCCAAAAACCCACAAGGAACAACCTTAACCCTCAAGCCTCAACCCTATATGCCCCCCAAAACCCACAAGGAACAGCCTTAACCCTAAACCCTATATGCCCCCCCGAACCCGAAACCCTATACGCCCCCAAAAACCAGAAACCCTCTATGCCACCCAAAACCCCCAAACCCTCTATGCCCCCCTAAAAAACCACCAGGCAGAGCCAGGAAGCAGCCATTTCGGCTCTGCACGGGTCTCTCCGCGGCGACAAGGTCGGCAGCCTCACGGAGCAGACCTGGGACATTTTAAAGAACTTGGGTTCATTTAAGTTACCATAAAATGGGGATGTATAGTAAATAATAAGGCTTCTTTAGTAGACCTGGGACTTCTTAAAAAAGAGCTTGGCTCCTTAAAAACGGTTCGGGGTTTGGGGTTGAAGGGTTCGGGGTTTAGGGTTTAGAGAAAGGCTTCCAGAAAGAGGTTCGGGGTTTGGGGATTTAGGGATTTAGGGTTTGAGGACTTTTTTTAAAAAGAACTTGGGTTCTTGTTAACGGATTCCATTGAAGTTACCATAGAATGGGGATCTATATTAAGTAATATGGTTTCTTTAGTAGACCTGGACCTTTTTAACAAAGAACTTGGCTCCCAGGAAGAGGTTCGGGGCTTGGGGGTTAGGGTTTAAGGGTTCAGGGTTTAAGGACTTTTTAAAAATAACGTGGTTCTTGTTCAGGGATTTAATCTAAGTTACCATAATGGGGATCTATAGTAAATCATATGTGTAAATCATATGGCTTCCTTATTATGGCAATTTAGAATTAAATCTCCTACTTACTTCCCCAATAAACCAGGGAAACAACAGGTTAAATTTTCAGATTACTACTAAATTCTAAGAGCCCGAAAAGTTTTAAAGGTTGGGTATTGGGGAACTAAGTCTTGTTAAAGGATTTCATTAGAAAGGCTCCCAAAAAGAGGTTCGGGGTTTGGGGATTTAAGGATTAGGGTTTAAGGGTTTAGGGTTTCAGGGTGTAGGGATTTAATTTAAGTTACCATAAAATGCGGATCTATAGTAAATAATATGGTATTCCTTATTATGGTGACTTAAAGAAACAATCCCTCAACAAGAACCCATTGAAAGGCTCCCAACAAGAGTGTTCGGGGTTTGGGTTGGAAGGGTTTAGGGTTTAGGGTTTAGAGAAAGGCTCCCAAGGGATTGGGGTTTGGGGTATAGGCTTTAGGGATTAGGGCTTAAGGGTTTAGGGTTGTTAGGGTTTCGGGTTTAGGGGTAAAAGGATTTAGGGATGAGGGTTTAAGGGTTTGCGGCATTTAGGGTTTAGGGCTTCAGGATTAGGGTTTAAGGGTTTAGGGTTTCAGGGTTGAGGGATTGGGGTTTTAGGGTTCGGGGTTGAAGCGGTGTAGGGGTTTAGGGATTTACCCTAAACCCTAAACCGGTCGGAGGGTTGAGGATCCCAGGTGTTCCTTCAAGGGATGCTTTAGGGGACTGATGAGGGATCCTTTAAGGGTTCCTTCAAGGGCTCCTATACAGGTTCTATAAACCTACTTCCCTCAATGAGCCAGGAAACAAGAAAGGCTAAACTTTCAGATTAGATCAAAATTCTAAGAACCCCAAAGAAGATTAAGGGTTGGGTAATAGGGGAGCTAAGATAAAGGGCTTGTCAGGGTTCTAGAAGGGTAGTTCTCTAAATCCGGGTCCCTTATTGGATCCCCAATATAGTACGGCACCCTTATGAAAAGGATCCTAAACCCTAAACCCTAGACCCTACACCCTAAACCTTGAATCCTAAACCCTAAACCCTATGCCCTAAACCTTAAACCATAAACCATAAAAAGGACCATAAAAGGGACCCTAGTCTGGACAACTACCCAGAAAGCTTAGGGTTCAGGGTTAGGGACCCTTTTAAAGGATTCCTACGAATTCCTTCAAAGGGTGTAGGGCTTTAGGGTTTTAGGGTTTAGGGTTTTAGGGTTTAGAGCTTCGGGTTTAGCTTGGGGTGAGGAACTTCCTTCAAGAACTTCTGTCAGGGGGCTCCTTTAAAGGCCTACTTCAAGGCTTGTATCAGGATGCCCAAGCCCTAAACCCTAAAGCCCTAAACCATGAAACCCTAAACCCTAGAAGCTAAAACCCTAAAATAAGCCCTAAACCATAAAACCCTAAAAGCCTGAAAACTAAAACCCTAAAATAAGCCCTAGACCATGAAACCCTAAACCCTAGAAGCTAAAACCCTAAAATAAGCCCTAAACCACAAAACCCTAAAAACCTAAAAACTAAAACCCTAAGATCTGAAACCCTGAACCCTACCCCTTAAACCCTAAGGTATATGGCTTGCGGGAGGGCTTCGAGGGTTGAGGGGTTTAGGGCTTTAGGGGTTTTGGGTTTAGGGTTTTAGGGTTCGAGGTTTTCGGGTTTTATAAGGGTTGAGGCTATTTCTGGTGCTGACGCACGCCCCAATAAATATCGGCCGGGTCGTCGGTGTGGACGACCTGTGCCCCCCGACAGCCTTTCCACCTCCACGAGCTTCGCGGCCTTAATATAGGGGCCTTAATAATTAGAATAAGGTCTCAGGTTATGTGGTATGTTATGCTGTATACTATAACTATAATAAGGAACCCCCAAAACCCTGTTCTAATTATTAAGGCCTCTATATTACCCATTGTCACCTGTCTTACTGTCCGTGAACAAAGGCGGAACTCCCCAGCCTTAATTAAGGAATATACCTTAAATTATATAGGGGCCTTAATATTATGATTTAAAGTATATTCCTTAATTAAGGGGTATTGGGTTCTCTGGGTCTGTGCTCGGAATCGAGAGGGCAGGCTCTGTCCAGGGCACTCAGACGTCCCTCCAGCTACAGCCGGACCTGCATCTTGGTTTTTCGACTTCACAGCGCACGAGCACACGAACCGCGGTAGGCGACGAGTTTCCAATGTAATCAAAGCTGCAAGAACGTCTGCGCTTCCCACAACCCCATGATGTGGTCAGCACGGCTGCGGTCGAGAACGTTTTCGGCCTTGTGGTCGATCGAAAACGCCGTGGCTGTCTTGCGAGTATGCCCAAGGAGACTCCGGATCAACCCTCAGTGCTGTGGTTTAAAAGGTTTTCTGTTTCGGGCTAAGGGTGCTGGATTGTCGGAACTGATGGCGCGCAGGAGGATTTTGGATAATGTCCGTTATTCTAGGGTTTATTCTAGGGCCTTCAATAATTACCTACACTATTTTGGCGAAGTTCCCTATTATATTTATTTTATATAATGTACCCCAAAACCTTATTCACCTTATTCTAACTATTTAGGCCCCTACCCTAAACCCTAAACCCTAAACCCTATTCTAACTATTAAGGCCCCTACGTTAGGTGGTACGGGTTTGGCTTCACCCTCCTGCGGGCTTAGGTATGGGCTCGGGGAGCAACTGAGCCATCGGATCCCTGAATCCTAGACCTAAAACCCCTAAACCCTAAGGGTTTAGGGTTAAGGTTTTAGGGCTTAGGGTCTAAACCCTAAACCCCTAAACCCTAAGAATTTAAGGGCTTAGGGTTTAGGGCTTAGGGTCTAAACCCTAAACCCCTAAACCCTAAGAATTTAGGGGTTTAGGGTTTAGGGTTTAGGGCTTAGGGTCTAAGCCCTAAACCCCTAAACCCTTGAACCCTTAAACCCTTAAACCCTAAACTCTAAACCCCCGTAGAAGTCCTCAAAGGCAAAGTAAAGGCTTCGGACAATTCTCACGGAAGCCCCCATAAACCTACCTTTGGTTAGTAGGGAATGGAAGAATGGTAGTAATGGTACCTTATAATAGTTCCCATTCCTCCATTCCCTACTAACCAAAGGTAAGATAAACCTGCCCAGAAGCTTGGAGAGATAGTACGGCGTACAAAAGCCTCGGCTACAGCCCAGCCATACAGAAAACATGCCTGGAAGGAGCCGAAACGGTTTCTCCACCTATAAAATCTTAGAGGGCATGAATCCTTTAGAACTGCTTATGAAGGTTTTGTCAGGTGTTTATGGGGCTTGGTATTGTCTATGGACCTCCAAAAACGGGGTTTGTGCGCAGGTGCCCTGGGGCGATTAGATACTGCATAGGTGCATGGACCTGCAGGGGTCTGCATCCGCATACCAGCATTCAGGGTTTCTATACTGAGCTAGGGACCCTTGCAGACAATATAATGTAGCTGTTTCTAGGGATTGGAGTAACCAAAGATTAAGAACTATTTCCAAGTAACCCTATAAGGTTCATAGGGTTTAGAGTTTATTCAGATTCTGTGAGGGGCATACTTATAGTAAGACCTATCTGCCGCAATCAGCCACCAGCACAGAGTTCCGAAGCGTCCATGTACTAGGAACTCGACGATGGTTGTTAAGAGTTCTGGACTTTGACTGGTAGCTACGGCTTCGGTATCCATATTCCTTTACTATGCCAATCGGACCTAAACCAAAAACACTGACCCCCATCTCTGCAAATCTAAGATTCAAGGCTTAGACGGTACTAGTACTACCTGTGGCCGACAACCCTACCGTTTTTGGGGATTTCTGAGTATATTTCATTCATACATACATGCATACATACATACATACATGCATCCATGCATACATTCATCCATACATACATACAGACATACATACATACATACATGCATGCATGCATGCATACATACATACGTACATACACACATACATACATGGTATTATTTGTATATGTATATATACACATATATATATATATTGAAAAGGTAATATGCTGAACCACAGAATGTTGGAACATGGATTTAGGATGCTTTAGGGCCACAACTGTAGGTAGGAGCAGCTTCAAGCAGATGCCACTTGCAGTGCAGCATCGAGGAGTTAGAACCGCCACAGCGTCGGATGATGGGGCTTTGGGCTTTAGGGCCTTAGGGTTTTAGACCTTCGGACCGACAGGCCCTTAGGGTTTTAGGGTTTCGGACTGCAACCCTTTTCCCTCTCTTCGCAGACAACAACAAACACTGTCTTTGGCGCAAAGCATCATCTCTAGACGTCCTTCTTTGGGTTTCGCTACAGGTACCTGTATACACTGTAGCGACGCTTCCCACAGCAAGACGTTGAGCAAACGTTCTTGTGTCAGATGCTAAAAACAACGGGAAAGCAAGAGACACACACACACACACTAACACAGCAACCAAGATCCCCATAGTGAATTGCAATGCTGACCCCTCAACAATCACCCACACAGGGTGAGGACGAATGTCTTCTGTTCACCAAGCTGATGAGTTCAGGGTTTAGGGTGTCTGCCACTGAGCAGAAACAGTGCTGAGCGCATAGTTCTCTAGAACTTATCTGCGTAACTTTGGACCATATGCTGCGCATCAGCAAAACTTATCACACTCAAAGAACTACATAACTTTCACGCTAGTTCACTAGAGTGCTTCAGCTTACCGAAGACGTAAGAGAGAAGAGGACCTCCATAAGCCGTGAAGTCCTGAAATAAAAACCTGGAGGAGTGACAGCTGTCGCCGGAAAAACCTACCTTATTGGGGATCCTGATTCTTATTGGGTTTATCCACAACTCCTTGCTGTAAGATACTTTGAGGGTCACAGGTAGGCTCAGGTAGACCCTCAAACCAAACCACAGACAAGGGACCAACCGATCAGCTACCGCATGGCCATTGGCAAACACCAGCGGTGCATGGGGCTTTGCAAGAGCTGTAGTGCCAAACCGGGCAATGAAGTAGGCCTGGGCTAGAGAAATTGGCGGGCTAGGGAGTTTGAAGCTCAGAAGGTTTCGGGTCTAGGGAGGGGGAACATTTCGAGCTGTTGGGCTTTGGGTTTCAGGATTTTAAGACAGGACTATGGGGCTTGGGCGCAGTAGGAGTTGCGAGTTTAGGGTTATGGGTTGAGGGGTTCGTGTTAATGGTTTGGGTGTTACGGTTTGGGGTTTAGGATGTGGGGTTTTGTCGGATTTGCACTAGTGCAGAGCCTGCACTCTTTCTTGGGGAGCTGAGTTCGGGGAGTAGTAGCGTGCCCGTTCAGGTCCCCCAAACAACCGCTTACGGCACCCCTACAAAAGGACTCCAAAATGGAACCCTAATTCAGAGAAGTATCCCTTCGGAAACGAAGGCCCGGCACACACAGAGCACCAAGGCGCTGGACCCGAATGTCCCAGGCGTGTTTCCCGAACCGTGCTTCGAAACCGACCTGCACACCCGACACTCCCAGAATGCTCCCAAATTAGGGTTTAGGGTTTAGGGTTTCTGCACCCCACGATTTACAATCCTCTGCACGGCCTGTGAAGCCTTTAATTGCAACTTGATTTCATCCCTCCACTTGAAGCATCTACCTGAACCCTAAAGAAACCCTGAACGCCATACAGGCTGCGAGCCTTTTGGTGGCTTTCAGGGCATCTATAAGCCCTAACGGCTATAGTTTTAGTATGTGTTAATCCCTCGTCCGGCTTACAACGGTTTGGGATGCCTTAATAATTAGAATAGGGCTTTGAGGTATACTATACTATACTTATATCAAAGACCCCCAAAATAATGTTGGTAATTCTTAAGGACCCTATATCAGGCCTCAAGACTTATAGTGCTTCCATGTTGGAAGGCTTCAGGAGTTGAGAAAAGCAGGGCCAACACTTGCCGACCCTAGACCCTAAACGCTCAACCTATAGTCGAGGGTCGAGGGTTTAGGGTTTAGGGTTGAGGGTTCAGGGTTGAGGGTTCAGGGTTTCCTAAAGCCCGAACCCAAAACCCTAAGCTGCCTATGTAAAAGCCTTTCGGGCCTGAAGATTGATTCTTGACGACTTTCGAGTCCTCTGGTGGATCTTTGAGTCATATCAGTCATATCCCACAAAACCGCAAAGACTAAACCACAACTAATCCCCAAAACCCCACAACAGGTGGCTGAGTAGCGTATCGGGAAGAAGCATATACTGTTTGCGTGCCAGTCATACTGTAATGGGAAACCACAAACAAGCCAAATAAAGGAAAACCGCTGAACAGCCTAGTATACAAAACTGCTGAAACCATTGAAGCCTTTAAAGCCACCAATGCATACTCCTGAACAAACCCCAGCAAAGGCCGGGGGACGAGGTTGGCATCACGCCCCTGAACATTGGCAGGTCGCACCTGTCATGGCTATTGTGCAAGGGTTTAGGGTTTAGGGTGTTGTAGTTCCGTGGCTTGTCATATGCTTGTTGAGGGGGTTCTGGGCCAGGTGGACCTTAAACCCCTAAGAAAAAACGCCAGGTATGCTTAGGGGTTAAGTGTTGCGCGGATTCCGCCTCCCGCAGGTGTTGTTTTTGGTATGTTGCTGTGTGTTGGGTGCTAATGGACCTCCCGGGAGTCCACTTTATGATGCACCTACTAATTAGACATTCAAGAACTACTAACATTGAACATTGTTGGCAGCGGGGCCGCCGGAGCCATCCCCAGGGCAGTCCCAGCCAGTCCCAGCCACCTGACCCACCTCCTTTATTGCCAGCAGCAGTGGTGTTACCAGAGCCGTCGGCATAGCTGTCCCTGCCACTGCGGTACCATGCACCTCCATGAGCATTGTAGCTCCCCGGCTTCCATTTGCCGGAGCTGTCCCATCCACTGCCATCAGCACGCTGGGCATTCCAGGTACTGTCATCTGCGGTGTCCCATCCACCACCACGGCCATGCGTGTCCCCACCGCAGCCATACATGTCCCCGCTGCCATGATTCTATCCACCACCGTTGCCACCACCAGCTGGTTGCTAGAAGGGTGTAATAGAACTCCAAATTAGCGTAGGTTGCATAGGGTGGGCTTTTCTAAGTTACATTACGGACTCTATGCGCTTACCATGCTATTTATTCAAACTTTTCTGCCTTAGTGTCTCCACGTAGGAAAGACGGCGCATGATTCAGAGCACTTGCCACGAGACCCCATACAAGTACAGTTTGAAGATCAAGCCTAGGAAGTTCGGGTTACTCACGCTCGTGCTCATGATGGCCCAGCTAGGGTATGCTTCTTGCAGTGGGCCCAGACCGTCGGCTCAAACAAGCTCAGCCCATCAGGTCTAATCAGCTTTGCGTAATCCAAAAGACAGGCATGGTACAAAACATCAGGTGCTACTTACGTGTAAGGCTTGATCTGGGGGGGGGGGGTTCGGGACACCCAGGCAGAAGACTTGAGCGGACGAAGCCCGATTCTGAGCTTTTGAAGCCACTGTAGCCAGCGATCCTTTATTTCTTTACCGACGCAAAAGCCGCCCTTCTTCAGAATTTTGGACCTGAATTGTTGGAATATGGCTTCGGGGTGCACTATGATTATAACACAAGAAGCCCGAAAGACTGGTGTTGGTCAACATTCAAACCTCTATACTGCATCTTGAAATGGGGTAAATCGGAAGGTGCTTACAGGGTGAGGGGAGCCTTGTGGTGGCTCAGGGTTTACGGTATATAAGGTAGCCTAGGGTTTCTAGGGGTATAGGCACCCTGCGCCTCCACATTCCATTCTGGATCTGAACTGAGGAGCTGTGAAAGATTGCTGGCTGCTTGCCTGCAGGGCACGCGGCCCAATAGCCAAGGAGTTTAGGGTGCTGGTTCGACGTTTCAGGGCTTATGCTGTAGGCTTTAGGGAGTTCCTTTGAGAGTTTAACGTTTAGGGTTGCGCAAGGGGTCTATAGGATGATCTAGGCTAAGGATTCTCATGAGAAGTCGACTTCGGGAACGGGAAGAACCCCCCAAACGCTCCATCTACCTATGTAGCATGATGCTTAGGCCCGAAAGTACCTGAATGGCAACCCCTTTAAGGCCCAAGTATATACTACTCATGTAGGTGCATGGAATGTTAGGGGACAGGACCTGTGGGGATTGGGGGACAGAGCGGTTTTGCGTTGAGGGTTCACTTAACCCCCCGACAGTAGGCAAAATAATGGCCCACGACCGATAGAAAGCTATTACTTTACACACTTTAGGAGACTCGGCTCAGATAAGACATCTGAGTCTGAGTGCAAGGTTTGGATCTTCTCCTTCTGCGCCGGGAGGCCGTCCATCTTCAAGACACGTAACTCTTTCCCCTCCCCCCAGATCTGAAATTTTCTCGCGAGGGCCGCCATTGTCACACAAGTCTCTATGCTTGGAATAGAGGGCACATCCTTCTTCTCCAGCAACACCAAAGAATCCATCAGGTTGTCACCATCGAACTGGAAGCAATCTCCTGATGTGTCGCTGAGTACATCTTCGGCGTCCTCAGACTCTGACTCTACATGATGCATGCAAAAACATCCAGGAGCCCACCGCTTAGTCAATGCCGGAGCAAACTGTGTGCTGTCCCTGTCACGAGCTTGGTGCGCCAATCGCCACTTCCAAAGGAGAAGTCCTAGAGTCGAACAAGACATGGCTGGAGATGCAAGATGTAGCGAGGACTGCGAACCAAAATACCTAAACCCTGAAGCCTACACTCCAAACCCCTAAACTTACTTCCCCAATAAGCCAGGGAAATAAAAGGTTAAACTTTCAGATTCCTACTAAATTATAAGAAGGACCCAAAAAGTTTAAAGGTTGGGTATTGGGGACCTAAGTGAATCAAAAGCCTAAACCCCAAACCGTACACCCCTAGACCAGATCAGGGCCGGGTCTCGCTCCACGCTGCACCTTCTGTGCCCGAAGGATCCTAAGCACCTATATATTTAAAGGAAACTACAGGTGGGGAGTTTAGGGTATGTAGGGCTTTTTTGGGCTTCTATAAGGTATATAGGCCTTCTATAAGGCTCCTATAAGGCTAACTACCCACCTGAAAATGTCCTAGATAGATGGGGGGGACACTTACCCAAACCATCATGATCCTTCCGAATTGCTATGGAAACCCCTACTTTCTACGATGTAGGCAAGAGCCGTAGGGGTAAATCGCATCGCGCCACCCCAAAACCCTTAAACCTCTAAACCCTAAACCCCTAAACCCTTTACCCTAAAATCCCCTTAGAAGTCCCCAAGGCAAAGCAAAGGGACTGCTTCTTTTCTTTAGGGCGTAGGGTTTACGGTTCTCACACACAACCTCCGGAAACATTTTAAGCGTGAGCCCAAAGTTCTTGCCCGGGTGAATCCTCATGCCTACAAATCTTAAAATGCTAAAGCTTTAAACCCTACAACCTAAACCCTAACTTTAAGCCCTAAAACCGAAATTTTAAACCCTAACTTTAAACCCTAAACCCGAAATTTCAAACCTAACTTTCAACCCTAAACCCGAAATTTCAAACCTAACTTTCAACCCTAAACCCGAAATTTCAAACCTAACTTTCAACCCTAAACCCGCCATTTTAAACCCTAACTTTACACCCTTAACCCTATAAACCCTGACCCTGGCAACCTGGAAGCTTCAAGCTCAAACCGTAAATCCTGGCACTGTGGAGCTGTGAAAGGCGGACAGTTAAGAAGTCTTGGGGTCCCTTCTGGGGTTTAGGGTTTAGAGGTTTAGGGGTTCAAGGGTTTAGGGGTTTAGGGTTTAGGTTTTAGGGCTGTTCTCTAAATGAGGGTCCCTTTTAGGGTCCCTTTTATAAGGGTGCCGTACTATATTGGGGACCTACAAAGGGACCTTAATTTAGAGAACTGCCCTTGGGCAGTTGTGGCTGAAGGCTAAGGCTTTTGGAGCCTATAATGCTGCCATAAACTCTAACCCTGAACTTACTTGACAAATAAGCCAAGGAAATAAAAGGTTAAACTTTCAGATTGCTACTAAATTATAAGAAGGACCCAAAAAAGCCTAAAGGTTGGGTATTGGGGACCTAAGTAAACCCTAAAGTCCCTTAAAGAGACTCGGGGGCTATATAGGACTGCGAGCTTCACTGTTGCTCTCGCGTGCTAGTTAACAGATCTCCGCAGCTCGAAAAGTCTTCGGAGCTCCATACGTCAGTGTTAGGGTTTTAAGGTGGTTTAGGGTTTAAAGGTTTTAGGGTTCATGGTTTAGGGTTTAGGGTTCTCGGTTCAGGGTTTAGGGTGTAGGAAAATAGAGCTCAAAAAAGATAACCTTTAAGCCAAAGCCCTAAACCCAAAACCCCTAAACCCCTGAACCCTAAACCCTCAACAAGCCTTGCTGTTTCAGGAGTTGTGAAATTGACCCAGGCGAGGGCGATGTGCACCTTCCGGCGCCTGCAGTCTGTCGGCCGAATTTGGTCATCCAGGATTTAGGTAGTTATCTAAATTAGGGTTCCTTTAGGGTCCTTTCTAAACCCTAAACCCAAAAACCCTAAACGCTATAAGAGTGCCGTACTACATTGGGGACCCAAAAAGGGCCCCTAACTTAGAGAACTACCCGTTTGAAGTTTAGGGATTGGGGTTCAAAGCTCAGTTGCAATTCAACTATACTATAAAAGTATATGGTGTTATATTGAGGTCCTATATGGCATTATATTGATAAGGCACTATATGGTATTATATTAAGGTATTATATGGTATTGCATTAGGGTACTATTATATATATATATGTATATATATATATGTATACATATATATATATATGGGTTCAGAGTATGGGGTTTACGGTTTAGGCATTTGCATTCAGCGTTTTCGGGTCTTGGAACTCAGCAGCGCGAACCGCTCTAACTTGAATACGGCGGCGTAAAACATGCAGAAACTCATGGTTTTAGAATATGTTTGTAGCAAGTAGTAGTATATTCAAACATTCAAGAACCCAAAGTCAGAAGATGGACCTGATACTGTTGATGATATAAATCCTGCATTACCTTATAAGGACCCTAAGCTATGGGAATTATGGTATATTCCTTATGATGGGTAATGCCGGATTCATATCATCAACCGTATTACCCGCAAACCCTGCATGGTAAGGGTGATTTACAGTGAGGCTTGAAGTTCATTTTTCAGTAGAAGATGCGGGTGCCGTCGTCAAGGCCTGCTATGAGGTTAAGACTTAAGAGGCATTAGAAGCGGTACCTCGGGTACGCAAAGGATGCAGCCTTGAACCTAAACCCTAAACCCCTAAACCCTATAAACCCCTAAACCCTAAACCCTATAAACCCTAAACCCTATGGGCCCTAAACCCTAAAAACCCTAAAAACCCTATATTCCTAGGGCCGAAGTTCAGGTCTTGCTCCCCGGGGCCCTGAACCTGCGATCATACCTTTGCCTCGCCCCTCAGGGTCCCACCTCTACCTCATATCCATACGGTTGATGATATAAATCCTGCATTACCCATAACCAGGAATCTACCATAATTTCCATAGTTTAGGGTCCTTAAGGTAATGCAGGGTTTCAATCATATCCATATGAGTTGTAGGGTTTAGGGCTCTAGGGGTTTGGGGTTTAGGGTTTAGGGTTTAGGGCTCTAGGGGTTTGGGGTTTAGGGTTTAGGGTTTAGGGTTTGGGTAGTTCTCTACCTTAGGCTCCCTTTCTGGGGGGGGGCCCTTTTGGGTGCCGTGCTTTAATCTGGGATCTAGAAAGGGTCCCTAGCTTCGAGAACTGCTCATATAAATCTCTCCAAAATAGGAATCTACCCCATCATTCCCATAGTTTCGGGTCCTTAAGGTAATGCAAAGGATTTGTATCATCAGCCGTACCATCCTAAAAGCGAACACCGACTCATTGGGTCCTCTAAGTAGGGTCACTTCGGGGCTGTCGGTGTAGAGTCCACAAGCCCTCGCCGAGACAATCCTAAGAACCCTAAACCCTAAACCCTAAAACCCCCCATACACCCTGAACCCTAAATCCCTACCCACACACCCTAAAACTCTACACCCTAAAACCCTACAACCCTACACCCTAAAACCCCTACTTCCATACACCCTAAACCCTAAAAACCTACACCTCAGGGTCCAGGGTCAATCCCGAACCCCGAGCCCCGCCTGTCGAAGGGCACATAGACAAGATCGTAGAGGAGCGGAGCCACCTCCAGGTGTTTCAGAAATGATCCCTATTGGGGTTTAGATCGTTTAGGGTATACGGCGAAAAAATACGACGAAAGCCTTCTAAGATAGGGGTTTTAGGGGTCCTGTTTCAGAAATGATCCCCTAAAAGGCTAAAGATTCAAGCTCGAAAGCCGTCTATGATAGGGTGCTTCATATAAGGCTAAAGATACGTCGAAAGCCTTAAATGATATGGGTTTTAAGGGCCCCAAACTCTTAATAGATGAGTCCTTACAGCCCTCTAGGGTGTGGGATCCATCACATCAAGAAGTGCAAGGGTGGGTATATGGGTAGTTCTCTGAATTAAAGTCCCTTTTTGGGTCCCCAATATAGAACCGCACCCTTATGAAAAGGGTCCTAAACCCTAAACCCTACAGCCTAAACCTTGAAACCTAAACCCTAGACCCTACACCCTTAAACCCTAAACCTAAACGGGACCCTAATTTAGAGAAGTACCCATATGACACCCAAAGCCTCCCCAGGGTTCACGACAATCCCGCCTTGAGCCATCCCGTAGGGCTTTAGGGTTTAGGGCTTTAGGGCTTTAGGGCTTTCGGGCTTCGGGGTTTTCGGGTTTTAGGGTTTAGGGGTTTTAGGGGTTTTAGGGTTTTAGGGTTCAGGGTTTTAGGGCTGCAGGCTTTAGGGCTTTAGGGTTTAACCCCCTTTTGGGACCCTACAAAGAAACCTGAGGAACCCGAGTAGCGACCTTGAACCCTAAAACCTGACGTCGAATCCCCGACAAGAAGATCCCCCCAAAAAAAGGATCGTCATAGCTATGAAAAGCTGCTTAGGGCTTAGGTATGGTGTAAGTATAGTCGTCCTCAAGCTCAGGATATGTATACACAACTCTACCAGAACCAGAAAAAAAACACATCAAGCAAACCATTGCGACGCTGCGTACACCTGCGCCTCATACACCCCCACCCCTCGCCCCCCCCTCAAACCGCTCCAGATAAGATCATGTAAAGCCATGCCGTGAACAACCTATAAACTATAGAACTCCGAAAACAGCCTACGCCCTAAACCCTGATGAGGAGGCCACGGGGAAGCCCCCAGACCCGCGGCCCCCCCCCACGACGCTTGCAACCCAAGACCCAACACCCTCACAACTAAACCCGCAAGACCGTTGATGATATAAATACTGCATTACCTTAAGGATCCTACATGATGGGGAGTTATGGTATATTCCTTATGATGGGTAATGCAGGATTTATATCATCAGCCGTATTAACCTCTAGATCTCAAACCCTTAAACCTTGAATCCTAAACCCCAAAACAGCACAATATACCACAACCCAAGCCCTAGATCTTAAACCCCAAACCCAAAACCCCAAAACCCTAAACTCCTAGGCCCCAAAAGCACCCCCCAAAAACAAAACTAAACCCTAAAACCCGAAACTCCCAAGCCCCAAAACCTCCTGAACCCTAAAGCCCTAAACTCCTAAGCCCAACAACTCCCTGAACCCTGAAGCCCTAAACCCCAAAACCCCTAAACCTCCAAACCCCTAAACCCTAAAACCCTAAACCCTAGACCCTCAACCCTAAACCCTAGACCGTGTTTGGTCAGATCAACCATGCTCTGGCTCTGCACCGCGGGATCATGGCGCTTCCTCGGGGCGCCTTTTCT
>CAJNJA010005949.1:0-11021 GCA_905231915.1 Symbiodinium necroappetens
GGGTTGTTTTGGGGTTTAGGGTTCAGGGTTTGGGGTTTAGGGCTTAGGGTTTAGGGTTTAGAGTTTAGGGTTCAGGGTTTGGTTTAGGGTTCAGGGTTTAGGGTTTAGGGTTTGGGGTTTAGGGTTGTTTTGGGTCTTGGAGTTGCTTTTCGGGTTCCCTCAAGGGCTTCAACAAGGGTGCCGTAGGAGTGCTGTAGGGTTTTGGGGTTTGAGGGTTTTGGGTCTTCAGGGCTTAGTTAGTTGAGGGTTTTGGGGTCTGGGTTCAGAGTTGTAATATAATATTTGGCTTCAAGAATTTCGGGTGTAGCTTAAGCTTTTGGGTTTGGGCTCTGTGGTTTACGGAAGCTTTTTTGGGGACATGCGTCGCAGACCCAAAACCCGGATCGATTTGCGCTTAGGGGCTTAGGGTGTAGGGTCTAGGCTTCAGTTTAGAGTTTTGATGAGATGCCAATCCGGGAAAGTCGTGAGATCAGAGTCATAGGCAGCGGCCGCACATATGTGTGCTCATGTAGTTGCGACTGTGAAGTTGTTTTGGAGACTTCGGTGCTTGGATGCTTTTCCGGCAAACCCGAAATCCTCAAGCAAAGTGACGCTAGCTTTTTCTGCTAGCGAGTGTATGCATCTTGGGAATCAGGAGGGTCTTCGCGAGGAAACGGAGCAGTCCGAAGCAAGGCTTTCCTGTTTCGACCGGTGCGGTTATAGTTAATGGCATCTTGCTTTCGAGGCCGGACCCTTGTTAGCATGATGCTGCGGCATCCTGAAAGAAGGCAGCAATGCGGTGCCCCATCTGCGAGTATTAAGGTCGACCATGACGCAGCACACATACTTTAATAGCTGTCCCCCCATTCATTCTCGGCCGGCATTCCGATGCGAACATGCGAACCCCCAACTCTGCACTCTGAACCCCCCAACAACTCTAAGACCCAACTTGGCAAACTCCGAGCCACCAAAACACACTAAACCCTAAGCCCTAAACCTCCTGGACCCTAGTCTTAGACCCCGATCCCGCAACCCTAATCCTCTAACCCCTAGACCGTGGACAAAGGCGGGACCAATCCGAAGCCTTGCAGAAGGATTTGATAGAGGCTCGATTTTGGGTGGCGGGTATGGGGGTTTAGGGTTAGGGTATAGGGTTCAGGGGTGTAGGGTCTACTCGTAGGGCTTTAAATTGGGGTTCCAGGGTGTAGGGTCAAAGCTTGTCACACGTGGAAGTTTGATTTCATTCGTTTTCGGATTCGACGTGGACCGCCAGACAGTGCAGCAGGCCAGGTCTGACAGAGCTGTCGAAGTTGCTTGTGCGGGTTTCCAGAATTGTACTAAGTGTATCTGGTTATACGGAGAGAGAGATACATATATGCATGTATATATATATATATATAAATTACAAAGTGAGTAACGCTACACCACGAAGCCCATTCCAGATAAAGTTGACTTCCTCGGTTAAGGTTTAGGGTTGAGGGTCTTAGACCCTAGTCCCTGGTAGCTCTACAGTTCTCAGGTTTACGGCTTTCACAAAACCCTAAACCCTGAAGCTCTGATTGTGTCCGATAGCCGAGAACCTCGACTCCCATTTCTGGGCATTTAGCCTTCACAAAAAAAATTAGGGTTTAGGGTTTAGGGTTTCTTAACAAAACACCCAAGCGCGATATTCTGAATCCTGCGGCGTTCACAGGAATCTTTGGGTGCCTTTGCAGTGCTGCAGGGAGTGAGTGCGTGGCATCGCGGCTCAAGCAAACAGTTGAGGAGAGGCTCTCTTTGCCACTTTTTCGCCGTTTGCTCTTTCAACTGCAGCCGCGGCCTCAATGAGGGTTTAGGGTTTAGGGTTTAGGGTCTAGGGTTTAGGGTCTCAATGACAGGGGCGGTCTTGCATGCAAGAAATGGGAGGTGTTTGCAGCGATTGCTTGATAGCCCTTTCTGAAGGTGCGAGGCGTGTAGCCCCAGCATTTCTTCCTAGCTTGATGCAACATGGTGTCTCTCCGGTGCTGCCCTTTACACTTCAGTTCAGCCCACATATCGGTTCATCTCATTAGGGGGCATGCAGATTACCGTCGAGCCCTCTCAGGCTTGTCAGCGACACAGCCTTGAATCCCTACTTGGGGGTTCATGGGTAGTTCTCAGTGTAGGCAGGGAAGCTATCATGACAGCCCATATCAGGGGACTGGTAGGCTTCGTAAACCCACTTATACACTACCCATGAACCTCCTGAAACCCGAACCCTAAACCCTCTACCCGAAACTCCTTAAACCTTAAACCATTATAACTACCCCGGAACCTCCAAGTAGAGCACTTCTAGATCCCTTAAAGGAACCCCTGAAGATCCCTGCAAGAACCAAACCCTGAACCCTAAACCCTAAACCCTGAACAAGGACCCTTACAGCTCCCTGAAAGGAACCCGGATAAGCCCGGAGCGCCTCAGGCGATGCTGGGAGCTCTGAAGTCCGTCTTCTGGCCGCAGGTACGGCCAGCAGTCGCCCTGATCGGTTTAGGGTTTTGGGTTTAGGGCTCAGGATTTAGGGTTATTTAGGGCTTAGGGCTCAGGGCTTAGGGTTTAGGGCTTCGGCTGCTTAGGGCTTAGGATTTATGGTTTAGTGTATCGATCAACCCTCGATTTGTACACAGAATAGTATGGTAGTCTTGTGGCAGTACCAAGCAAGCATCATTAGTTATTACTAGCACGGCCGGCAGTCGCCATGAACCCTGGGCCCTACTCAAACGGACCTCGACTCTAGACGTAGCTGCCACATGAAACTGTCTTGCCATTCGTATTACAGTATTATTCAAGCAACGTTGCAGTATGGGTAGTAACTCGTATCGTTGTCTCATAGTAGTTTCACGGGTATCCCACCTCCTCCGGTTTCGGACCTGGGGTTCGCCCTTTAAACCCTAAACCATCCTAAGATCCTAACCTCCGGAACCCTAAGCCCCAAACTGCCCCCAAACGCCCTTAAAGGGCGCTAAACCCCAAGCATCCCAGAAGCTGAAGCCAGGCCGCCCGCAACGTCGACGCGCCGGCGCCGGTGCCCTCCCTCATCCGGAGTCGTGCGTTGGTGTATTGAGTCGTGTACTTTTGCAGTATTTATTCCCATCTAGTTGTTCGAAAACTGTAATATTATAATATTACCTGAAGAGTGCTTGGTCTTGCCATGAGAATACTGTAGCATTATGTGGGAATTTCGAGCGTTGAACCCCGTGGATTGGATTTCAACTGCAGCTGTCGCTCTCCAGCACGAACCACGGTTTAGGGATGATGGGGTTTAGGGCTTAGGGGTCCATCCACTGCCCTGAAAATCCTGAAATCCTACAACAGGCTTTGAAGGCTTGGCAAAGTGGAGGGTTCGTTGGGTTTGGGGTTAATATTGGGGCCTTAATCAGTAGAATAGGGTTTTGGGCCCATTATACTATAATTATAATAAGGGCCCCCCAAAATAGTATTGGTAATTATTAAGGCCCCTACATTAGGTATTCGACGCTTGATGGTTTGTGCCGTGGGCTCTCGACCGCCACTGGGGTGCAGGGTCTAGGGTTTAGGGTTTAGGGTTTAAGCAGCCGTGCCGAGAGAAGTTTAGCGAGATATTTGCCGTCGGCTGTGCAGCCAGGGATACTTTTGCACTCAAAACCTTGAGCCGTAGGCACCAAACCAAGGTGTACGGGCTCTTATCATGCGCACATCTTGCTTGATGAAGCAAGCTCCTTGTTTCCTAGCAGGAACCCAAAGTTAGAGTTACCACCCGTATATTCGCTTACGCATGATCTGATTTGCGAGTGTATGTGTCTGTGTGTGGGTGTTAGCGCATTGCATGTATATATATATATGTTGTGTGTGTGTGTGCACATTGTGTGCGTGAGTATGCATGTGCATATACATGCATAAACACACACAAAGACGCACGTAATTGCGGTGCAGAAAAGGGCAGCCTTTACTATGGAAATGCAGGACTGTTTAAACTAAAATTCGCAGAACATTCTTGCAGAGTCCTGTTCCCTGGCTTCATCTGTTTAGAATTTGAGGGTTGCGATGGAGGCCCTCGAGAACCTTGCCGGCGATAGGCGCAAAGCCAAGCTTCGCGACGTGAAGGCTGAGGACGTGGTCGAGGGGGCTTAGGGTTGAGGGTTCAGGGGTTCGGGAAAGTTGTGTACCGTACCCCCAAAGCCTAAACTTCCCAAACCAGCCTAACCCTTCCTGTCTGATGGCCTTGGAGTTCTCGCAGCGAAGCTAAGCACCGTTCCGAAGCCAGAGCCTCGAAGTTTCAACCTGTGAAGCATGTTTCTCTCAGACCTTCGAACCTGGCAGGGTCGAGGGTTCGAGGCTTGGACACGAAGCTTTGTGTTGAGCTAATAATAATATTAATAATAGTACTAATGATAATCATAATACTAATAATAATGATAATAATAATAGTAGTAATAACACCTTAAACTTTTTCAATCTGGCACGGAGCTGTTGCCCCTCAACGCCCGAACCCAAAGCCCCTAGACCCTAAACAGCTTGTGCCCTTGGCCTGTGAGCTTCCTTTGCGAGGACTACCCGACCCCGGAGAAGTATCTGGAAGGCCATTCGGTCGGTCGAAGAGCACCTATGTAACTATGTAACATGAGTGTACCCATATGTTCGTACGCACACGCGCAGAACCCATAAAACCCTAACTCTCAACCCCTAACCCCTAAACCCGAAACCCTAAACCCCTAAACCCCTAAACCCTAAACCCTAAACCACTAAACCCCTAAGCCCTAAATTCCTAAACCCTGAGGTGCCGAGATTCCCACCTTCTACCAGTTCCAGAGCAACATGGTGGCGGATGAGGCCCTGTAACCCCAGCGCCCCTGAAGCCCTCCAGCCACACCCTAAACCCTAAAACCCAAACCCTAAACCCTAAACCCTAAACCCATTAAACCCATTAAACCATTAAACCCTTTAAACCCCTCAAACCCTAAACCCATTAAGCCCTAAACCCTTCAAACCCCCCAAACTCTAAACCCCTTTTAAGCCAAAGCGCGCTGTGCAGCGTCAGCCCTAAAGTCTTGCATGTACTACGGTGCAAAGGACTGGGTGAGGTTGTAAGGTTTTGGGGTTTAGGGTTTAGGGTTTAGGGGTTTAGGGTTTAGGGCTTAGGGTTTGGGGTTTAGGGTTTAGGGTGTAAGGTTTTGGGGGGGTTCTGGCTGAGGGTTTGCACCGGATTGAGGGCTCCAAGCTTGGAGTTGCGGTACAGTCTCACTCAGGCCGTGAGGTTTAGAAGTAGGAGTTTAGGGTTTAGGGTGTGGGATTTGGAGCCAAAGGTAGCTCCATGAGGATTGCATTGATTGCATGCCGCTCCGAGCCGGGCCTCTTTATCAAGAACCTTCATAGAGCCCTCATAGGAGCGTTGTGTTCGAGAAATCCCCGGAGAGGCGCTAATGACAGCTCGTTTGAGCCCTTAAAGGAACCCGTAGGTAGAAGCCTTAACAGAGCGATTGTAAGGCCTTGAAGGAGCCCTTGAAGGAAACCATGAGATCGCTAGGGCATCGCAAAATCTGGATCGAGAGTTTGCAGAACAACGCGGCAATTAGGCTACGGTTTAGGGTTCATAGGCTTGATAACAGGGCTGATAGGGTTGATAGGGTGACGGGTTCAAGCTTGATAGGGTGCAGGACTCCCCAAGCCCTAAGCTCTAAACCCTAAAACCCTAAACCCCTAAACCCCTAAACCCTAAGCCCCTAAGATAATGTTAAGCTTAAGCTCGGAGTTTAAGTCCGCTTGCTGCAGGACCTGAAACCTGGCATGTGCAGCGGACTCGAGGCCGGCTTGAAGGGTGAGTGTGAATGTAGAAGCCTACACATTCCTTTAGGGTCTTCCTTGCGGGATTTCTGTAAAGGGTTCTGTCAGGTTGTCGGGGTCTGCATAGATAGCGACAGTATTCCGTAGGGTTATACCCATACCCCCCAATATACTGTACCCCCAAAAGCCTATTCTGCCTCTTCACGCCCCTGTATTGTGCGAAGTAGGTGGTACAGTGTATGATAGGCTGCTGCATAGTCGGGTGTAGCTGGTGAATCAGTATGTATGTCGTCACAGTACACTGTGACTTGTAGCATGGTATGGCATCATTCGGTGAAGATTCCTGTATAGGATGGCGAATACATGTACTGCTGTAGTCCATGTCTTCAGGTTGTCTCCCCATCCAAGTTCTGTCCTCATGATTTCCTCGATTGCGTTCATGAAGATGTAGTTTTGGGGCGTGCGAAGGTTTTGGGTTCAGCGGGGCTCTTTCCCGGGGCTCTCTGGGAGTTGAGTGGTGCAGAGCTTGAAGTTGTCGTAGTGCCCGTAAGCCCCAAGCCTAAATCCAAGCCCTAAAGCCCCCAACCCTGAACCCTAAACCCTAAACCCTAGATCCAAGGCCTAAAGCCACCAACCCTGAACCTTAAAGCCGGGTCGGAAGCAGCAGATCTTGCGGCCCCACATAGCCAGCTTCAAAGAAAGCTTCTCTACTTCTGACCATCCACTGCCCCGAGCCCTGGACGCCCAAAATCTTTGGGCTTGGAGCCTTTGGGTTTCATGCATAAACGTATTAACACCCCTTCAGATTCCCTTATAGGTTCAGGGCAGGGTTCTGTGTGCAGAGAGGGGTTTCATCGAGTCTAGCTTGCTGCATGGGCTCGTGGCTTCAGATGGTGGAGAGACCTCAGAGAGAACCGTGGTTCTCAACATTTCTCAACGGTCTCTTCCGGCCGGCCGGCCCCAATACTTTTATTTTTATTTTTTAGGGTTCAGGTGGAGGCCGTGAACACGCGGCAAGCTCAGCCGGCACACTGACAACGCCAGGAACTGCAACAGCTGTTCCCTGCTCATTGACCACTTGAAGCTGACTCGGAAGTCAGAGTACCATGTTGAAGCCCTCAACCGCCTACACCCTCAAACCCCAAAGCCCTAAAGCCCGAAACGCTAAATCCACACCCACCAAGCGCGGAGGTGGACAAACGCCTGACGCTGCCGACGCGAACGCACATCCGCTTTCTGGTGACCGGCCAGGACGGCACCGTCCGGTTTTACCGGCCTAGATAAGGATTTGGGGTTCGGTTTCAGGTTTTATTTTGATTAGGTTGTAGGGAGTTGCGGCTTGAGGGTTTGGGGGAGTGGAAAAGATGCGGGGGTTGCCTGAGAAGTGTTGCCGTGATGGGAGTACCTTCCGGGTAGTTACCACCAGACCTTTCACAGTAAACCTAAACCTGAAATCCTAACCCTTACACCCCAAGCCCTGCAATCCAAAGCCCTGAATGCCGCACATGTGCCTTGGGTTTGCTTGGGAGAATCGGGCGGGCACCAAAAAGGGGTTCAAAAAAGACCCAAAAGAAGCAAACTGTCCTGCCCCGGGATACTCGGAATAGAACCTTGTTGCTAATCATATGGCATTGTTGATATGATTATAAATGTTACTATCACTACTATTGCTAAGATGATGCTAACTATTATGATAAAGAATACTAGTGTTCTTGTTGTTGTTTTCCATTAGAGTCTATTAGATATTGTGTGCTTGGCAGTAGATGTGCGATTTTTGCAACTGCCAAAATGCGCGATAGCTCTTGGACACTTTCAGAGCAATCAGACGAAGTGTGCAACGTTGGATAACGTACAAGTAGGCCCTCGCTAGCGGGACCCAGTATACAGGGACTCCTAAACCCCCCAAACTCTGAACCGTACCTTTCCGAAGCTTCAAAAACTTCTAGGGTTATACGTAGGGTAACTACAGTTATAGTTATAATACGTCCAACCCCAATTTAGGTACTTATAGCTTGATTGCTAAGTCCCGTGATCCTCCAAGTATGAACTCTCGAAAGCTTGATGAAAGGCTTTACAAAGGCTCAGGGCACTTCTTGAGGTGTGCCCTGCCTGACTGAGCTCTTGTTAAGGTTTTTTTTAAATAAAGTTGCCATAATAAGGAAACCTTATCTATTATAGATCCCTGTTATGGTAACTTCGGTAACATTCCTTAGCAAAAACGCCGGAACAGGATGTGATCCACTCCTTCTCCATTCCATCCCTGGGCTTGAAGACGGACGCGACGCCGGGCCGTATCAACCGTGCCCCACCCTTTGTGAGAGACGAAGCCGGGTCTCGGATTCGGGGGGTGGAAGGGGCGAGTGCTTCGAGTTTCAGGGCTTAGGGTTTCGGGTTTAGAGTTTAGGTTTTAGGGTTGGGGTTTAGGGTTCAGGGTTTGGGGTTTAGTCAGGCTTCTCATCCGCAAGCCACGTCGCAGGTATCAACACCTTCATCCAGCGAGAGGGAGTGTTCTATGGTGCGGGCCCAAGCACGTACCTGGTAACTCTTGAAGCTTTTGGCTTCAAGTTTGCAAGACGGACAAAAAGACCTTGTGACGCCTGTGATGAGCTCGGCTTGCCTGCACCTTATGGTCCCAAAACCTGGAGCCCAAAGCCCAAAACTCTGAGAGACATGAAGAGTGCAACAAAGATGTTTCGCGGCCGTTGCGAGGTCAGTGCTCCGAGTTGTGGTTTAGGGTTTAGGGTTTAGGGTACCCTAAACCCTAAACCCTAATATGATGTTTCGAGGTCAGTGCTCCGAGTTGTGCGGAACCCTCCACGGCTTCATGCCCATCGTCGTCGAGGCCCCACTCCCAGCCTTCGAGCTTCGAGGCGGTTCAGGTTCAAGGATCTTGAAAAAATAGTAATAATAGTAAGAATAGAATAATAACAATAACAATAACAATAATAATAGAAATACTAATAACAATAACAATAATAATAGTAATAATCTAAACATTAGAACTCCCTCAGCCCCTTAACTTTAAACCTTTAAACCCCCTCAACCCCAAACCCCCAAGTCGTCTGAAGAAGTCATGGCCGCTCTGCCTGAGGCTGTCTCGCCCGAGACCTACGCGGCCCACGCACGCAAGTGGTACAAGGAGTGAGGGAGCTTCTGGATCCGGACCCCTCTCTCAGGGCGGTGTTATGCCTCTGAGTGAGAGGGGGTTCTTGCAAAAAATGTTGGCGAATGTCACGCCGACTCTGCCTCCACGTCTCGGGCAGGCACGGGGTCTAATGCGGCATCATATGCTTGAAGGTTCGATCACTCCCGCAACCGGATTGCACCAACCCCTGCAGACTTTTCACTCAGCGTTGCTTGGCTTCCGACAGCACGAGCCCCTGCCTACTCTTCACTCAGCGTTGCTTAGCTTCCGAGAGTCTTGTGTAAGTTTCAAAAGGATGGAGCTCAAGTCGGGACAAAAAGGCGTCATGCACGGTGCCAGCGCCTTCCGACATGCATGCTCATGCTCCGAGCGAGATTTCCAGGGCAAGATCCACGTCTGAGCCCAAACTCTGTAGGCGCATGGATAAGTATCGTGAAAGTATATACGGAATGTAAGAGGATTCCAGGGTGTTGATACGAATGATTCCGGCCCCTACCCTAAACCCCAAACCCTAAACGTATGGACAGCAAGCTGATATTAGTAGTACTAGCTACGGATTCCGACCCCTACACTCGCGTCAGGTGGCGTGGTTTCAGCGCCACCCGTGGTTGCGTTCACCAAATCTGCACAGGATTTCCGAAACCTGAACCTCTAAACCCCAAACCCTAAACTCCAAACCCCAAGCCCTAAACCCTAAACTCCAAACCCTAAGCCCCAAACCCGATACACGACACCCTAGACCCTACCTACAGCCTCAACCCCAAAAACCCTAAACACAACGCCCTAGACCCTACCTACAGCCTCAACCCCGAAAACCCTAAACACAACGCCCTAGACCCTACCTACAGCCTCAACCCCAAACCCTAAACACAACGCCCTAGACCCTAAAGCCTGAACGCCTGAGAGCCCCCCAAAGAAGGCGAGACGCGAGTCGAGCCAACTCTCGAAGGAGTCGCAGGAGCTCTCTCTTGGATGTTGGAGCTTAGGGTTTTGGGTTTTGGGCTTAGGGTTTAGGGTTTTAGGGTTGCGTTGAGGGGCTTAGGGCTGAGGGTTTAGGGCTTCGGCTTTAGGGTTTAAGGTTTAGGGGTTTTGAGCTTCGAGCTTAGCTCTTTGAGTTTAGGGGCTTAAAAGGGTGTTCTATGGGGGCTTCGTAGATTTTAGGGGTTTGGCCCAAAGCCTGAGAGATTCGGGAGTGCAGGGGTTGCAGGTTAGGGTTCAGGAGTTTGGAGTTTGTAGGGCTGTGTAGGGGTGGGTAGATTTTCAGAGTTTTAGGATTGGTTCAGGTCTTGGGTGGGGCTTGGGGTGGTAATTCTTGGGGAATCTTTGTTACGAACTTTACGTGTCTTGTTAAGGTGTCTTCTTGGTGGTCTTCTTGGGAAATAGGTGTTCAGGTTTCATATGCAGCTGAGCACCCCAAGGCAAGATTGGGCAATTTAGGGTTTAGGGAACGCCGATGACCTTCCCATCACCGGCGCAACACGATGTCGGATCTTGTGGAGTGTTAGTTCAGGGCGTACTGCGATCCTGTGGTCCAGACCGTTCCTTGCAGCAGTGAGGTCATGTTCTAGCTCTTTGTGGGCAAAGTTTTTTTTGTAGGTCTTGCTTGTTGGAATCTGCTCTCTCTTGTCGTTTCTCTCTCTCTCTCTCTCTGTCTCTCTCTCTCTCTCTCTCCGTCGCCCTCCCTGCTTTGCTGTCCGTCTGCCTGTTTGTCTCTGGCCACAGACCCTGACGCATCAGATGTTGCAATGCAGGTACCGAAGTTCAAGCGTGGAGCACACAACTCAGAGAGCGATGTCAGAAAGTCGAAACCCTAAAGACTAAACTCGAACCCCTAACACCTTCGGCCCTGAACCCTAAATCCTAAACCCTAGACCCTAAACCCCTAAGCCCTAAACCCTGAACCCTAAACTCCAGACTGCAGAATCATGAAACGATTGCAGCCGAAGCTGCCGAAACTTTGAGCTTTTTCTGGGACCCAAAGCTAAACCCTAAACCCTAAGCGTGATGGACGTTGGCTCCCGGCTTAATGGCTTAATATAGGGGCCCAAAAAATTTACCAATACATGCCTAGAGTATAATGGACCCCAAAGCCCTATTCTAATTATTAAGGCCCCTACCTACATT
>CAJNJA010005951.1:0-17303 GCA_905231915.1 Symbiodinium necroappetens
CTCGCTCGCTCTCTCGCTCGCTCGCTCTCTCTCTCTCTCTCTCTCTCTCTCTCTCTCTCTCTCTCTCTCTCTCTCGCTCTCTCCCTCCCTCCCCTCTGTCCCACGTCGCCGGAGGCAGCTGCGTTCAGGCATGCTTGCCAAGAGGCAACTCTGCTGTCTTCAACAAGAATAGCAGCCTTCATTCAGAGAAAAGATGTGAAAACAGTATAGCCTTTAATAAAATGTTAACATGTTAATGATGGAAATTAGGCGCAATGGTAATGCTGTTCATAGCGGCAACAACAGTCAAAGTAGTAGTGTTGTGCGCATAGCAATCAAAACCATAACAATGGCAATGATAGAGGTACCTGCAGTGTGAACAACGATCAGAGAAAAACACTTATGGGAACAACTTCAGCGGTACCACAACAAGGTGATGTCTCTCCTGGTGGTCCGAGTACTAACAACAGCAACAGTACTACTACTAGGAGCCATAACCATGGCAACCCAGAGGAGTTCTTTAAACAATCATTGCAACAAGGTGATACGCGAAGGCTTGCCTGCCAACTTCTGGGCAAAAATCAGCACGGGAACTTTGACAATCCTTGGCGGCTCCCAGTCAACCAAAACCCTAAGCTTTAGGGCCTAGGGTTTGGAGTTTAGGGTTCAAGGTCGTTCCATGGTTCTCTTTTACTCTCAAGCTCTTGCTCCAGATTGGAGCCCTGAAACGACAACGAAACTCCCAGAGTAAGAGCTGAAGGAAAAGCCCCCAAACCCGAGAGGTCCGAACCCGAACGGTTCTAACACCTGGTTCTTGGAAGAAGCATCCGACTGGGCAGGGTCTGCAACATAAGAACCTTACAACTTAATGATGTCTCTGCATCTGGCGTTGCAATAACTTATTGATCAGAAAATGGATTTATGAGGGGGCATGCTGTATTATGGTTACAATAAAAAAACCCTGGGAAATGGTCTTGCTGACTGCTCACCCCTGAACCGTGGTCTCTTATTTTCAGCAACTTCGGAACAATCGCAGGTGCTGTTTTGCTGAGCCGCCCCCCCTGCTCGGAAGACGTGTACCCGTTGGCGACGGCGACACACTCCTGGAGTCACTCCCCAGCAGCTTGGGCGTTGTGTTTAGGGCTGCAAGGCAGGGCAGCTTTTGGCATGAATCAGGACCCCAACACCGAATGGCTCTCCGGCTAGCCTGAGACCTGATGAAAAGCATCGTGTTTCGGATCCTGGACACGAAACATGGCTCCTGAATTGTAACTGGGGAAAGCCTGTAGCCTAGGAACCTGAAGCAGCAAAACTGTCAAGTTAGGTTCTGCAAACAGCACTACAAAACCAACGCAAATTGGAAACATATAAATGGCTTCTGGGGCTGCAGTTTATATTCTATATACTATAACCTTTTAAAGGAGCCCGTAAGGAACCCTTATTCACAGAACCCCTCAAAAGAGTCCTTTAAAAGCTTGGGGTTCCCCGGCCCGTGTCTGAGGTCTATTAGGGAGTCCGAAACAGCTCCGAGGACGCATACCGAAGCCTTTATGCATTCAAACTGGTTCTTAGGGTTTAGGTTTAGACTCCGTGTGCACGCGGTGGGTGCGCCTTCTACTTTAGGAATGGGGGCGCACCCACTTATCGCGCGCGCGCGTGCGTCAGCATGTAGTCCCGCCAATCACCCGTCAAGCGGGGCTTTCTTGCTCTCTGCTTCCCCTCGCAGTTCTGCACAAGATGCGCGTTCCACAGCTGAGATGGATTAGCGTCGGGTTGTGGGTCCTCGGGGCCTGTGCCGGCCGCTCGACGAGAAGAAGAGCCTGGGGCCCCAGACCTGCCTCGGGGTGCCCGAGCAGGCCGGGCCGAAAATTGGTGTCACTTGTATTGGGGCAAAAATTGGACAGGTCACTCCCTGGAACCGGTCACTCCCTGGAACCGGTCCAGAGGTCAACAGGGGGGGCGTCACTACAGTCTTACAGGCGTCACGAGAGTCCTTGGCTACTGGGAAGCTTTACCCTCTCTTACCGTTCTTTCGGGAAGCTCGGCCGGGGGCCTCGGTCGGAGCCTCGAGCGCCCATGCAAATGGTCAGCACTCTCGGCAGTTTGTGGTTTACGGTTTAAGTAAAACCATCATCCCCTACAAGAACAATTAATGTTGGAGAACCCTTCTCAAGCTTCAAAAGAACCGAACAAGCACTCATGAAACCCTCCTTCTAAGGTCGCCCTTCACGGAGACCTTTTTAGAAACCCTCAAAAGAACTCCATTATGAGAGCCCTATCATAGGACACTTGAAAGACCTTTCAAGGAACCTTTTTTCGGAGCCCTTGAAGACCCCGCAAAAAGGAGCCCTTAAAGAAACCCTTCAAGGAGCGCCTTTTAACAGGACCCCTTTAAAGGAACCCTCAACAAAGAACCGTTAAAGGAGCCCTTAAGGAATCCTTACAGGAGCCACTTCTTAAAGGGAACCCTATTCTAGAACCCTATAGTACCCTGAAAGGGAACACCACTAGATCCTTATAGGAACATGCGGAATTCCCATGACGTGTCTTGCATGTACAGTTTGATGTGCTGCAAGATGAACTCTTCAGGCTTTTGTGAAGAACTGTGCAGAAGCCGGTCATTCTCGGCAGAAGCCAGCTTGTAAAGTGATAGCTGTGAAGCCCGAAGCCTTGAACCAGTTTGCTGACGGAGAATAAACCTTGCCTCGAGTGCCATGTTTAGCCAGGCCGTGCCTTGAGCTTTTCTGTATTCTTAACGGCACGCCTAAAGGTCGAGCACTCCGCTGCAGATCTGTTGATCTGTAGGTTATGAGTACCCAAGCTGATAGCCAACAACCTCGTCTGGAGGGAGAGGCGGCAGGACCCAACTACGGTCGAGCTGAACCTGACGACAGAAGGTACGAGGCTGGTGAATGGGACCCAGCCTGTTCATGTCGCAGAAGCCCAGTCGAGTCTAGTGCTGGGAATGTATCTTCGGTACATGTGGCTGGGTCACAAGCTTCTCCTCAGACTTCGTCAGAGCAGCAGACTGTGACAACCGGACAAGGTAGCGCGTCAGTGCCTGTGACAAGTGTTGAAGGGTCGGCTTCTGTAGGGCTTGGGGCTAGTGTACCTGGGTTGGGTGGTGAGCAGAGCACACAACAACAATCTGCAGCCCAGCAACAGCATCCTGTAGCACAGCAACAACAGTCTGCAGCCCAGCAACAGCAGCCCGCAGATCAACAACGGCAGCCTGTAGCTCAGCAACCGCGATCCCCAACACACAACCAACAGTCGCACAAGACTTTGTCCAGCCTTCGTCACAATCTGCGGCGCATCCGCAGCAGCCTTTGCGTTCTTCGGTGTCTACTACCTCCACGGCTGCTCCTCTGAGGCTGGATTTCCCCAGGCGACCTCGTGATCTTCCAGCTTCGTCGCCTTTCAATTCAGGCACGCCCTACCAGGATGTGATTGAAGCTGACCTGGGTGTTACAACAGCAGCAGGCTTGGCAACGGCGCGAAGCCACGAGTCGTCTGATGGCACAAGAAACATGTGGATGTCATTTGGGGAAATATTTTCAGAGGAGGCTGGTTGATCCAGTTCTGAATGCTGGTAGAGTTTCTCGCGACCGACGCGTGCAGTGACTTCGTCATCTACTACATCTTCTTTGTTTCTTCCGGACGTTCAGCAAGCTATGGCAATGCATCAAGGGAGGCAATCTTTGAGTAGCCCCCAGAATGCACGACGACGTGAAAAAGAAGGCTCGAACAGCAATGTCAACCAGGAAGCTGTGATGGAAGAGGTGAAAAGGCAAGTGGCTTTGGCAATGCAGGCAGGGACCAAGAGGTCAGTCTGCTGAGGCAGCGGAACACCGAACTGGAAAAGGCGCTGGTGGAGGCGAACACAGCAATTCGAACGTTTGGTGCTGGTGAATTGCGCAGGTCTACAGCTGCAAGCGCGGGAGCACCGCAAGGACAAGTTGGTCAACTTGCGGGAACTGTTCCCGATGATGCTGGAGGCCACAAGGCGCGACAAGGGGATCCAGGCCTACAGTATGAGTATGCTCAAGTACCATGGGGCAATCCACCAGGAGCGGCACGGGGTGAACTTCGGAATCCAGCTGGAATGGCGGAGCCACCGGGGCTCGGACACCATGGTGACGCAATCCCCTTGCGTCCCACTTCAGGCTCGGGACACTTGCCGGCAGGACCGGGAGCGCCGACTGGAGTGTCTGGGGCGAGCGATGTGGAGCCTGTACATCTGTTGGTGCAAGGCATGAGACAGTTGCAGCAAGGGTACATTGGGAAGGGCGCGTGACTCAGAGCTCGAGGGCGCTGTTGAGCTCCCCGAGATGCCGGAGATCACCAACGACGGCGCAGTCAACTTTGCTGACTGGTTGTACGAGGTGGAGCAGGCGGTGGGTGGGCTTAGCGACCGGGCTTCAAGATGGTTTGGGATGTATTTGAGCTCGGCGAGGGAAGCATATGAGCTGTACCAGATGAGTGATCCTTTGTCAAGGCTCACACTCGAGGGTCTGATGAGCTTCGAGATGAGAAGTGGTCGAGGCTCGAACGGAGGGTTTTCACATTGATGTTGGGGACCTTGAAGAAGCAGGCCAAGGATGACGCTGTCACCCACAGGATTAGCACCGTGCCGGGTTTGCTGTTCGGACTGCATGTGCTATACGCCCCCGGAAGGGCTGCCGAAAGAGCGTCTAGTTTAAGACAACTTGAGGGGCAACCTGGCACCAACAATATGGCCGAGACCATTGCAGCAATGCGTAAGTGGCGCCGACAACTCCAGAGAGCGGACGAGATGCGGGTGTCCATCCCGGACGCCCCCTTACTACTACGAGGAGTGGAGACTTTGTCAAGCAAGTCAGTGGAGTCGAATGCAGAGATCAAGTTTAGGCTGGCCTTGTCAAAGAGCCAGCTTCAACTCCAGCACCGGCCGACCTTGGACGGAGTCTTGAAGTACTACGACCACATCCTTGCGGAGTTGCAGCAGGCTATGCCTTCAAGAGCTACGCAGGCCTCCACACGTGCAGCCACGGAGCAGGCGTGGTTGAAAGGCATCAATGCGGCCGCTGGGGCTGGAACTGGAGAAACCTCATCCCCTACCAGGAGAGATGGACAACCTCAAGGAGCGAACGGTAAGGTTCCATGTCGGTTTTTCCAGTCGGCTACCGGGTGCACAAAGGGCCAAGCATGCAAGTTTGATCATAGCTTCGCATCGAAAGAAGAGAAACGCTCCAGATGCTGGCATTGCGGGTCAACCCAGCACACTCAGAAGGACTGTCCAGGCAAACGACAGTCACCAACCAAGGGGCGAAATAGCCACCCTCCAACAGCACCTTCCTCCTCTACTACGACTGCACCATCAACTACGACGGCCCCGACCTTGAACCAAGCGGCAGTGCAGCATCAACAGGCTATTTTGGATTCCTTGCAAGGCAGCGTTAACACGATGTCGACTCCGGCAGGCTCAACATTGACTACCACCTCAATCAGCACCTACAGCTACGGCCCCGGCAGCTCAGCAGCAGCCCTCGGAGCCCCCGACGAGTGATGGCAAAGCGCAGGAGATAACGGCTCTCTTGCAGCAGGCCAACACAATGCTGAGCCAGTTGACGAGATTGCAGGCTATTCAATTGACAACGGATACGAGTTTGCAAGAGCTTAGCGCGAGGAGGTCAGACCTTGTTTTCAACGATGAGGAGCGTATGGATCTGTTGGACTCCGGGGCTTCGCATGCGTTTCGTGGGCGGAAGCTTGAAGAACCTTTACCTGAGCTACCTGTGCAGGTCGAGCTGGCGGGCGGCCAGTGATCACTCTTCAGCAGAACATGGGAGAGACGTTGATGCCGGTAAGCCAAGGAACCTCAGCTCAAGAGACGGCAACCATATTGCCGATGGGGGCTTTGGTACAGCAGCTTGGATGTGAATTGACTTGAACCAAAAAGGGCGGGCTGAGGATTATGCGTCCTCAATTCGGTGTTCTCAAGACGGTCGTGAAGGGCATCTTTTCGCTTTTGGGAGAAGCTCAGGCTTCGAGTATGATACACCAGCTGGAGCAGCGGAAACTTCGAGAAGCCACTGCGGAGACCTTCCTCGGAACAATGTGCCTTTCGGATGTGAAGGACTGGGATGAGCTTTGCATGGGGTATGCCCAGACTGGTGAGCGAGCGTATCTACTTCAAGCACTACAAGCAGCCGGTTCGCCTCTACATGGACTTGAGAGTCAGTTGACGCCACTACTTGCAGTGCACGTGGGTTTGTCTGAGGATGATGGAAAACAGCGTGTGAAACGGCTACCTTTCAGACGGTCGCAGCGGAGGGCTTTGTTGTCGAAGCGATGGGCTGTTAAGCTGTTCGAGCGTGAAGCTGAGGACTCGGAGCCCTACAAGATAACGGAGACCGACAAGGTGGTTTTCTTCAATGTCAACGTTCACAGGAGCAAGGGTTTCTCTTTGAAGGGAGACAGTCCCGCCTATCAGGCCCTCCGTCCAATGCCTGCGCGGAGATGGCTACGAGACACCTGCTGTTGTGGATGGTGGCAAAGGAAGGAGCCCGACTACATCGGCAGATGGCGCCGTACCACGCGATGTCTTTGGACCCCGACTCTAAGTGGTGGGCTTCGACTCTTTGGCAGGGCTTTCAGCGAGAATCCCAGATTCCTGTGATGCAGGTGTCACCAACTGGGGCCTCAGAATGCCGCTGCGTGGCCTCTAATCTGGAGCTATGTGGAGGTGATGATGTTGGATGGGGCCCTGGAGTCGAGGCCTTTTCCAAGGAAACTACTGGGTGGTCCCGTCCTTTCAATCAGATGCTGGCCCGAGGAATTTTTGTCGTGGAGGAAAAGGCCAGAGCCTCTGTTGATGTGTACGGTGAGAGCTGAAGCGACTGGAATGAGTCCGGAGGAGCGACGATCATGGCGACGCCGCCACATATCCAATGACCACCTCCCCTACGATCGTCATTGCAAGACTTGTGTTGAGACAGCGGCAACTGGACGATGTCATCGAAGAGTGGTGGCTCCGAGCTGCTACACGCTGTCTTTGGACTTGTGTGGTCCATTCCGGACAAAGCGGGAGACTGCGGACGCAAAGGGGTATCGCAATGCTCTGGTTGGCAACTACACCATGCCGCTTATTGAAGGATACAAGGACTGCAAGATCCCTGAGGAGCCCTTTGAGGAGGAAGCTGTTGATGTGGTGGTGGTGGTGGACCCTTGGATGAGGACTCGGACTTCTTGGAAGAAAGGGATGAACCGGATCCTGAAGTGTCCGATGATGCTCAGCAGGAGATGGACGATGCCAATTACTCTCTACCTAATCACGGCCTGGAATGCCTACCGAAGGGGCTTGCTGAGGAGACTGCGCCTGTGCAGGCATCGGTCTCAGTGGCAGATTATGATGAGCTTTTCCTGTTTGCTGTGTTGGCGTGCATTGGGGCAATTCTTTTATGGGAGCTTCTGAAATGCCGTGGACGACGGACATGCTGCAAGACAGCAAAGAGTCGCCGAGCGAAGAAGTTGCGTGACATGGCTCGTGCAGCTGCTGAAGCTGAAATGGATAGGGCCCTAGCGCCCGAGCCACTTCAGAGGACTCCTAGACCCTTTGCAGGATCGTCGAGCACTTCATGGTATCCTAACCCGTTGGCTCCTACACGAAGATCAATGGCTACGAAAACGGAGGATTGGACCATGAGCATGCTCCGATTATTGTTACGCCACCCCGTGGCATTCCGTCGATGCTTCAAGATGAGAGTGTGTTCACGATCGTTGGTGGGCCATTGTACAGGACAGAGTATGGTAAAACTTTTCATGTGACACCTGACTGCCAAGGATTCAGGCGTGCTACGCATCCGATTGTGGGAGTTCCGTTATGTAAGTTCTGCAGCCGTCAGCATCCAATCTAGCGACGCCGAGATCGCGTGGGTTCAACAAGGAGGAACCTGAGGTTCAGCAGTACAGGGTGAATCTCAATGACCTTGACACAAGTCCGAAATGGAAGTTTGCATGCAGTAAAGAAGTGGAGCTTCTATGCAGCACCAGGACCACGGTCCATGCGACATTCTGCAGCTCTGTCTGTGTTCGAACGAAGGTGTCGACCACAAGGGGAAGTGTGGAATTCCCTTGACGTGTCTTGCATGTACCGTTTGATGCGCGGCAAGATGAACTCTTCAAGCTGTTGTGAAGAACTGTGCAGAAGCCGGTCATTCTCGGCAGAAGCCAGCTTGTAAAGTGATAGCTGTGAAGCCCGAAGCCTTGAACCAGTTTGTTGACGGAAAATAAACCTTGCCTCGCGTGCCATGTTTAGCCAAGCCGTGCCTTGAGCTTTTCTGTATTCTTAACGACAGGCCTAGAGGTCGAGCACTCCGCTGCAGATCTGTTGATCTGTAGAACCCTTTTAGTCGCCGTTCAAGGAGCCTTTAAAAGGGAGCCCTTAAGGAACCTTAAAAAAGGAGCTCTTAAACGAACCCTCATAGAGCCCTATCATACAACCCGCAAAAGAGCCCTATAAAGGGAGCACCACTAGATCCTTACGCAGTGAACCCTAGAAAGCTGGAAACCGGATTAAGGACAACTAGTGCTGGGGTTCCTTATACATCTCGTAAGGATTGAGGCTATTGGGTTTCCAACTTTTGGGCTTTCACAAAAAGTGCCCTTTGAGGGAGGGCGCCTTCGAGAGATGGTACATCAGCTGGCAGGAGGACCAGGTCTTACCAGTTCCGGGGCCGGCAACCATCAGGCACCTGACGGTTTCGTTGTCATTAATAACATTAAGGTGGTTCAATGTGATTCATGTTATGAAGAATATGCGACATGATAATAGCACCATTTCTTTTGGGGCCATGGACTTGGGGAGTGCCAGCACACATGACGATATCAATATTATTGTATTACTATTAAATCGTCTCGTTTTGATTATTGTTATTATTAGCCGATTTCGATAGGGTTTTTAGTGGGCCAGTGAAGGTTTTGGAGCCTGGTGATACAAGGCTTCTGCGGGGTTTTAGGGCAAAGGTTTCGTGAAGGTCTTGGATGGGCCAACAAGGGCATGAGGGTGGTAGAGGGGGCAATGTAATTTTTGGCTAAGCGTTCAAGGATTTGACGGTTGCCATGTTCAGGGCATCATTGGGATGCGATGTCGCAGCTGGGGAGTTTTAGCGCAGGCAGTCAGGTTTGGGAGAGGGTTTAGGGCTGCGGGTTAAGGTGTCTGCCTGATTCTGCGTGCGCAGGTCCCACTCTCAGCCACGTGTGGGTGCCGGTATTTAAGTGTCGATCAACCTTCCTCAACACCAGCCCAAAAATCCATGGCAGCTGTGTCTGAGTTCGGCTTCCATGGTAAAGCAAGGTTTAGGGCTTAGAGGTTGAAAGTTCTTGAATTATGCTGTGCAATGTGGGAAAAACTGAAGATCCCCACAGCACTGCCGAAACTTGTCTGTGCAGGGCACCAGGTGGCAATTACAACGGGCTTGGGGTTTACTTTCTATACTGCATCTGTCTACGGGTTGAGGCACGCTATTGATAGTGGGGCTGCTTTAGCTCCCTTACCTCGAAACTTGAAACACCACAAGCCCCACCTAGACCGAATCTTGCGGATGTGGAGGCTCCTTTTTCGATATCTATATCGAATTAGAATGAAGCCAGCGCCTGTAGACGAGCTGCTCACCCAAGGAGCGCCTTTGGTGCACTCGAGGTTGAGGTTGGCGGCTATGTATGAGGTTCGGGGCTTGAGTTTAGCGTCAGTTTAGGGTCTAAGGGTTCGGGTGAGCGAGGTTCAGACAGCACTGCTTCAACATGACACCAAAGGCCTTGCCATCCCCAGGGCTAGTCGCCTTTGATGCAAGAGCCTTTGAGGTTTGAGTAGGGTTTGGGGTCCATTCTCCCACAAGCATGATCGCAAATGATGCTGTTCTATCACATACAGAACCACATGACTCATTGCACCAGGCTACAAATCTACACGCTAATCATGGGGAAATAAGAGCAAGAAACTCAAGTTCACGCCACGTGCCCTGCCATCCATTGCCATAGGACTGTCCCATTACCAACTCCATGAATGCCGGGAATTGGGTTTTCCTGCAGGGGCTTAGAAGCTCACGCGAGAACATGGAGCATTCACCATTGCACACCCTGCAATTTCAGCCCTCTGCCTAGGCATGGCGTCTGAGCCCTTCCCCCGCCGTATGCCCTAAACCCCAAAAACCCTTTTTGAAGCCGGACTTGATGACTGCCAGCACTGCCTCTTCTAAACCCCAGTCCCTAAACCAGCGGTTGTCAGTAGTAGCGTACCCTAAACCTTGAAGCCTAAACCTTATAAATCCTATAAGCCCTATAAAAGCTATAAACCACATGAGCCCCATAAACCCCTGCAAACCCTATAAGCCCAACAAACCCCATAAACCCTATAAGCCCTAAACCCTCACGATCTTCAAGCCCAAGCTCGGACCTAGGTGAGCCTCAATCTCCGACAGCTGAAAGAGGTCCCCACCGGCGACACCCACCAGAACCCGCCCAAACCCGGAGAAAACAACCAGGGTTTCGGAGTACCCTAAACCCTAAACTCTAAAACCCTAAACCCTACCGAAATCAGAAATTCCTAGAGCCGGCTCTCGCTCTCATCAACCTCTCTGCGTCTGCTCTGCTCTGTCTCTCTGAAATCTCTCTATAGAAACCTCTGTCTCATCTCTTATTTCTCTCTCTCTCTCTCTCTCTCTCTCTCTCTCTCTCTCTCACATCACTAAAGCCTCAAGCAAAACCCCGCTGCTTCAGGGAAAGCGGCCTAATCCCGAATTGCAGGAGGAGGTTTGCGAGGCTCTTGATGTCGGGCATCTTGGTCTTCGACTTCTGGACCTAAGGTTTAGGGGTCCAGGGCTTTTGGGTGCTTTTTCAGGGTCTATAGGGTTTAGGTTTAGGGTTTGTTGCGGTTTTAATAGAGGGTATTATTTCTTTGAGGGTGTGGACTCTCGCGACTCGGGCAATGCAGGCGAGGCTGGTTCGGTTCGAAAGGTAACGCATTAGCTGTAAGCAGGTCGGGTGAGCTAATCGAGCATGTCCCAGCTACTACGACCCACATGCCTAAGCAGCAATCCCGGATCATATCACCATTTGGAGGTCTTACGGAACATTACATTAAAGGTCAAAAGACATGCAGCATGGCATGGGCATCAGCCCTAGCTACAGGATTACACGCTCACTCTAAAACACGGCCGTGGAAGGTGCTAAACCGAATGGCCAGCCTGCACTGTGGCGCAGGGCGCGGGCCATGCTAATCACATGTTCAGCTCGGGCCTGACGAGAGCAGCAGCTGCGGTCGCAGTGCGCGAGGCCCCATATGGCCCCATGATCCTGATTCGCTCAACTGAGCCGGCCTAGCCAGGCAAATGCAAAGGCGGGTCTCGGTATCTTCTCGCTACGGGAGCTCGCCGAATTCTTGCAGCCACCACCTTTCGTGCTAAGATCAGCAGCCAGTGGAGGTCGGTTGTACTGAAGTGGCAGAGCTCCGCGTAGTCAGACGACACCGTTCCGATGGATAGACACATAGAACTGCAAATAATGGCAAATAGATAAGTAGACGGATAGATGGGTAGATAGATGGATAGATAGTTAGGTAGGCATGATGGTAGGCAGGTGGGCATGTAGAGTTAGGGTCTTCGACAGCTGCGCCCGGGTTTAGGCTTCGTGCAGGGGCTCTAGGAAGGAATCTTTCGTTATTAGAGCTCGGTTTCTTTAGGGTTTAATTTAAGGTGTAGGGCTGTAGGGGTTTAGGGTATAGGGTCCTACAAAGTTGCTTTCGAGGTTGGTCGTAGGTTCCTTCAAAGGCTTTATCCGGAAGGCTAGGGGATTCCTGAGGTTGGTATTAGGTCCCTTTAAGGACTTTATGAAGGGTTCGTTCTATCCGGGCTGCTTGGGGTTAAAGGTCTTTGACTCGTCTTTGGCTCCTGAACCTCATGTAGACTCAGAAAGGACTCCCGAACGGCCTAGGGATTCGGATTGCGGAGTGTGGCTGAAGGTTCAGGACTTAGGGTTTAGTATTTGGGTTCCGAACCTGAGAAGGGTTTAATTTGAGGTTCAGGGCTCGGACTTTGACTTTGGACTCTGAGGTCGTCGAGCCTGTTTTAGTCTGGCCAGCTGTTACGTGACGTGCCAGGAATTCCTTGGCCAGAAACCAGATTTAGTTGGGATGGAGGGGTTGGAGCTCGAAAAGTCTGACAGGAAAACTTGTGGGCTCCTTTGGTTCTCCTTAGGCCCTGAACCCGAAACCCTAGTACGGGTGCCGAAAGCCCAAACCGTAAATCCCTAAACCCTGAACACTACACGTTGGTAGTTGCCTGGTCCTGGACTTGACTCCCCAATGTGACGTGTTCGCTGACCCGCCGTGCAGCCAACATCTAAACCCGCCGAGACCCCAAAGCCGTTTCTGCGTCCTCAACTCCAGTCACAACTGCAGACTGTAGGCCTTGAGCAATAGGAAGAAATATCGGATCTACTGTAGCTCCCCCCAGCCCAAAACGGACAGGGCCCAGTGGCAGCTGTGTCAATGTAAATGACCTGCTGGCAGTTTACACACACACACTGATGTCTTTGTATGTGTATGCATGTGTTCATCTTATATATAAAATATGTGTGTGCATATATATATATATAAAGAGAACTACGTACATATTTATTATGAAAGCTACATGCAATGTTGCATGTTTTTCTTTTAACGTATTTGCGGTATATGTACTCCATGCGCTAATTTAATGCACGGTTGAATTAGGGTGCAGGGTTTGTTGGGTCATAGATGTTTATAGGTCCTCAGGCCCGAAGTAACATGGCCGCGCCCAGTTGATGCACTTCCAAGGGGGAGATCTGTACTCTGTTACTACCCCGACGTAGAAAGTCTTGACGCATGTGCTAAGAAAGACGGCGGTCCAAACTCAACTACCACATGCTGTGGGTGGGAGAAAATGGGCGTGCTGCAGCTCCTACATAGGAGTCCTTCTCGTGTGTAAACTGTCAGGGATGCTCCACCACACTTCGCAGTTCAGTACTCCCAGCTCAACTCCATGCCGAAGCTTGAAACCCAACCTTTCCCACCCTGAACCTACATCCGAATCCCAAATACCAAGCCCTGACACTCCTTTCCCCAACCTGCGTCTCCACATCCATCTTCTGGGACGTTATGCCTCGACTCGTAAAGCTTGTGGTAAGGAGGAAAGCTAAGGAATAGAATTACCACAGCATAGTTATGACACTAAGAAACCCTAGAAGGAAAAGTACATGATACCAACGAAGCCTATGCAATAGCATTACTAGATATTGCGGTAACCACCCGAGATGCAAGGTGTGCTGTCTGGCATGACTTTGAGCATGGGCTCTGTTGTGGCCGCAGAACTCGGAAATATCTTAAGCCTACGTCCAAGACTCTACATGGGTTGGCGAATTCGGGTCGGGTTGTGGAGGTGAATTTGGCCTCAGGCCGAAGACAGTCACGTCCCTGACAGAAGTTAAGACATTGACTTCGTTGAACCACCCAGTAGTCGCATGATGTTACCCAGATGCCACACTATCCATACTGGCAGGCCCCTCAAAAGACAGCATGTTGCTCAACTCCGAACAATCCGCGCGAACTTCTTCGCATAGCATAACTCTTGATAGGTTTTCCAACATGCTTTTCCGTCTCACGACAGGCAACACTCAGGAAACTACTGCTGGACCCCATGTTCGACCCGACGCCCTAGGCTCGGGGGCAAGATGATACACAGGGCCGAAGTTTTGGCAGTGGGCGTCCTCAACCATGGCTTTGGGGCTTTAAATTTGGGCTTAGGAGTCTAGACGTGATGTGTAGGCCGGTGCTTGTCGTGCTGGTGAGATGCTGTCCTCAAGGTAGCGGAAGCGATTCATCTGCTTGGTGCAGTACTCCTGCAGAGCGGTGTAGCGGCACAGGGCTAGAACGACTACCGGGAAAGCAGCTCAGGCGTTTTAAGGTCCTTCGCGGTTGGATCTTTGCTCATGCCTGGGTCTGCCCACTGAAAGGGCTGAGCCGTCGGCCACCCGCAGACTTGTTTCTATCGTTGTCGAACACCGCGCAATGTTTCTTTCGGCTATGCTATATGCTGCTTCTAGGACTTCGCATGAGAAGCAGCACGGGCAAAGCTCAGAAACCTCAAATCCCTAGACCCCAAGCCCTTGACCCTATCCCTAAACCCCAAACCCTAAACTGCAACACCCCAAACGTACCTGGTAGAGTGGCACATCGAAGTTGGCAAAGTGGCCGTCGACATGATTCGCCTCATGGTCCATCCGTAGGGGGTTTAGGGTTTAGGTTTGGGGGCTTATAACGATTTCTAGGCTTAACGCCGGAGTTTAAGGCTTCCTGCCTGAAGCTCCAAACCCTAAACCTAAACTGCAAACGCAAACAACCCCAAAGGACTCGCCAACCTAAGGGTCCCTCTCAGAAGCCTCCGAATCCGAAAGGCAGCATCCCACCACTCAAATCTCACATCACAGATCCCAAAGCCCTAAACTCTACCACCCCTAAACTGTCAATTCACTGAGGGATGAGTCGAAGGCAAACCGAGTACTAGCACATCAATACTTGCACCTGGTCATACATGTACCAGTACCTTATCATACACACGAGGCCACCGGGGAGTACAGGTTCAGGTGAAAGAACCGTGTCTCGAACATGGGAACTCGTTTGAGTCGGAGTCGAAACCCCTCGTTCCATCGGCTTTCCAGCCAAAGCGGACTTCTTGACATGCCGAGCCCTGTCTAGTCACGGTATGCTCTTCCGGAGGTTTTGTCTGACCCCCATGCATGCACCTCTGCATGTCTATGTGTACGCGAGCCCGAGTCACTATATTACATGCCCCAAGCCCTGCTTGTATAAAACCTAGATACACACTCAAAATATACATAGATATATGCACACACATACATGAACACTTATTTATTTATTTATTTATATATACACGAGTCTGCCCATATACTTACACTTGCGGCTTGAACACAAACCCGTGAATTGCCCCTCCCCACAAAGCGTGTTTGGAGCAGGCACTGCGATGCACTAGCCCCCACCAAACCCTAAAGCCTAAAGGGGCCTAAATCCTAAACCTGGAAGATATGCACACAGAGCCTCCCCGAGCCTTGCACAACCCGAGGCCCCCAACCTCGTTCAGGTCAATCGTGGCAGTGGCTGCACCTCGCCCCCAAACTTTCAATCTAGATTCGGTTTAGGCCCTGGGTTTAGATTTTAAGCATCCCTATGAAGCATCACTTTTTTACCTGTGTCCTCCAGTCTGCAGGTACTACAAGGAAAATCGTTCGTGGCCGAAGCCTCATCTGTTCTCACAGCTACACGTCTAGCGACTGGCTACGCCTTCCCAACTGCAAGCCCTGCCCTGCAGCATCAACCCAAAACAAGGTAAGACAAAAACCCTTAGACCCCAACCCCTTACGGACAAGCGTGGCAACCCAAAATGCAAAAGAACCTTGTGTTTAGGATTTAGAGTTGTAGCTTCGAGGCGCGCTCGCGAAGGCCTCGAAGCCTAAAGGCTACATCCGATCTGACAACACTATGGAAGCAAGCTCACATGAAATACGGCCCGTAAGGGTTTAGAGTTCAAGGTTTAGGGTACAGGTAAAATGAGATGGGGCCTATATTGCAGCCGTGGTGAGTGTTTTATATGGGGCTCTCGCGACTTCCTAGTAAGAGCATACTGTGTCCTCTCGGGGTAGCTAGCAAATACGGGTTTAGGGTAGCTCGCTGGCCTGTGCCTTTCCTTGAACGCTAGTTTCTTGTAAGGCCAAAACCCGGAAATGACTCTCTTCCCTGTCTTCCCTTATATCACTTTGCTGCAGTATTTAAAGAAAGCCATAACACAAACCGTAAACTCCTTTCCTCGAGTCCGACTTAATAGTGGGGTTTTCATACTCAGAACAAGGTTTTGCGGCATACTATCTGTATCTATATATATATACATACATACATACATACATACAGCATAGCAATTTCCGGAAACCTCAAGGAACACTGCTTGTAATGTGTATGCAGATAGTCAAGACTCGGTGTTACATTTTTTTTGGGCGCTGCTCCGGTTCGAACTCACAGAGACCAGTCTCCCTTGCTTAGACCTTGTCTTCACTTTTCTCTCCAAAGAACCTAAACACTACACATCAAACGCCTTTAATTCAGCTGACGGGAACGAGGCCGGTTCGAAGCATAGTACTGCAACGCCGTATAAATCCGGCTGACTTCAACAAGCGCACAAAAAAACTCTCAACACTTCCTAGAGGCACAGAGCAGAACCGCCCAACAGCACAGGTCGAAACCATCACAAATCTAGGCTTTCTAGTGGAAACCGCAACTACAAAAGCTGGGTTCGCCTCTAGTCGCGTCGGTGTAGGTAATGACGTGGCGATGCCGGGCCTCCCTGCTTTGCACCTCGGGCTTTAGGGCCTTGGGGGTTTAGGGTTTAGTGGGCACGTAAGTTCGGGGATCAGGGTTGAGGGTTTTGGGGTATTTCTTTCGGATCTAAGGTTTGAACTACAGGGTTTAGGGCTTGAGGCTTAGAAGGCTCTGCACCGCAGCTGGGTTCATGTCTAACCCTGAAAACCTGCGATTTGTTGGGCCTTCGTGTTACTTATAAAGATTCCGTTATGCGGCTCCATAAAGAAAGGTTTGTCGGGGGTTGACATGGGGGTACATCCTGAATATCGGATAGAGAGTCTCAGCCCTGCGGTCCCCAAACCGCGATAGTTGCATGGAGATGTAGAGGGGGGGGGTCTAAAGTGGTTTGAAAGGTTTTCTAGCTACACTTTATCCTGTCGAATACCATCTTAAGCCTCAGAAGAATCTTTGTTGCTATTGTGCTAAACAAGCTTTAGCCCTGCGCGGAGGTTAAGTCTTCTGGGTGTGTTTGCACTTGTATTTAGTGTGAGAGCCTCTAGTCTAATCAATCCATCAAACCCTAAACCCTAAACCCCTAAACCCCTAAACCCTAAACCCCTGAACCCTACACCACTAAGCCCCTAAAACCCTAAACCCTAAACCCCTAAATCCTCAACCCTAAACCCTAAATCCAGCAAACCCTGAACCGACTCCCAACTTGCCAGGCTGCCGTGGCATCAATCAGTCGCCCGCTCTCCAGGAGTACAGTCCTCGGCTGCGATTTAGGCTTAGGTTTCAGAGTTTAAGATTTATAGTAAACCCCAAAAAGTTGGAAACCGGATTAAGGACAATTAGTGCTGGATTCCCCATACACTACTCTTAAGGATTGAGGCTATTGGATTTCCAACAATTGGTCTTCTACTGTAGGGTCTTAGGCTTCAAGCTGCCATAGGCTGTCTGC
>CAJNJA010005952.1:0-15344 GCA_905231915.1 Symbiodinium necroappetens
CTCTTGATGTGTGCCATCTGACTCTCGAGACCAGCCATCCGCTCATCTAGGGTCTTCAGGCCTTGGACTGTCCTTGTCTCGAACATCTGCAGTGCACTTTGCATGTGTTTCAGATCTTCAAGACAGCCACTCACATGACGCATCATTTCATCTCTCTTGACCTCTCCAGCAGCTGTCTGCCTCTGAAGATCGGTCAAGTGATCCTGCAGCGATGTAATGCCTCCCATTTGGAACTGGACGGCTCGCGCCAGCTGGTTTGACCGGCCCTCCAAGTCACTAGCAACTGCATGCATTGCATTCCTCAAGTGCTCAATATCTGGCATTTGCCCCAACTGCAAATGATGCTGTTGTAGCTGCTGCAACATCTGCAACAGTTCTTGGGGAATCACCATTTGAGACATCTGCTGGAGACGAATGCTTCCTGAGGAACCTGCATGGGCTGCTGAAGCAGTGTCGAGCTGCAGGTTCGATGCTGATGCTTGCGAACCTCCAAGCGCTAGGCTTGGGCTCATAACCTGATGGTTATGGCCCGGTTGTTGTGGAGATGACGAGTCTGTTATAATGCTGACAGTCGGAGACGAGTTCTGCTGTTGCTGTTGCTGCTGCCGTCTGCTCTTGACTTGCCAAGGAACGTCATCAAGAGCATCATAACTCATCCCACGCTCCCCCAATCACTCTCCCAAAAACTCACAACCATAACACTCGATTCTTTTGGTCTCTTGACCCTTGAGCCAAGTTCGCACCGATTTGTGCGTGTCATCCTTGCGCGGGTGCCATGCACCCGTGCACGAACTCTGAGACTCTGAGGACTTGACCTTGGTACACTTCTCGGATTTGTGCTTGCTTCACAAACAGCACCAATTACGGGGCGCCTGGTGTTTCCCCTGTTCGCTGATGCCGCAGAGGGCGTGCCCGCACAACAAGCCGCTTTGCGCGCAAATGGCCTCCGACATGGCGGTCTGGGCTGTGCAGTGCTGTCCGTCTTTGCCATGTGCCAGCGGCCAACACTTTTCCAGCCCGATTCTAGAAGCATTGCTCCCACTGCCATTGCAAACTGATGGCGGGAGCGGAGAGGCTGTACAAAGGCGGCCTTTAGCGGGGCCAGCAAACGGGACGACGAAGCACCTTTGCTTGGTGAATGGGCGATTTGTGTGGGGCTTGGCTAGCGCCCGATCGAGTGCCATCTCGGTGGATTAGCGATCCGATGGCGACATGTCGTGACTACTTAGTTCGTGCCGCAGGATGCCGCAAACAGCTTGAGAGCGCGGATTTCGTGGTGCCTTACGAATTGCATTCCGCACCGGTTTCAAATTCTCATGGTCCCTGGACCACTGGGGACGCTGTTCCATTGCATGCCGAGCATCCACGCATGTTGCTTGACGAACAAAACCTGCACCGCCATGACCGACGATGTGTCATGGTTAGAGCATGAAATTTTTTTTGCTTGTCAACCCATTCATGTGGTAACAAAATTACCATGCACAATCCCAAACAACAACTCGCATTTCGAATGCCGCAGGGGCGGAACCTCCAGTCCTTTCGGACATGTGCGGCCAAAGCGAGGAGCCCGTCTGAATCCTGACCGGGCTTTCTCTCGCGATCGCCAAAGTCTCCTCGTCCTCGACACACCACTATGTACGGATGAGAGCACGTTGCCGCCATCCTGGTTCGGAAAGGGAGACGAGCGAGCTGCCGCCCGCTTCGCCTGCAGAGGCCCTCTGCAACGGACCCGCGACGGCACTGCAAGAGGTCCTCGCTGATGCGCGCTGGGACTAGACCTGGCAGCGGCCTCCGCACGGTTGCGTCTGCCCCTATAGTGTAGACGGTCGGGAGGAAAAAAGGAAGACAGCAACGTCCCCTCACCATCCTCACCCGCATCCTTGACGTGCCAGATCTGCAAGCCTCTGGCCATATCTTCTGGCTGTTGTTGCCTTTTTGCGCAGCGCTCTGACCCAACTAGCTCCTGCGCAATGTGCTCTCCGCCGTGCATTGGCACCCCATGGCAGTGGCTCCAAGGCCGTCACGGCTGCAGCACGAGCCACGAGTGCCACGTCCGCACTTCTTGTGCCTGTGACTTGACTTGGAGATGCATTTCGCCACTTTGCCCCCTGCGTTTCGGACGCTCCCGCGCACGCAGCAGTCACCGTCCCCGGCGGAGTTCCGAGTATTTCCGAGTGCCTGCAGCGCCGCCTGCGCTTGCTGCTGCCGCTCGCCCCCGAGTCTGTGCAGGCTAACCCTTTGCTTCCGGCGCCCCCCCAGCTCGAGCGAGCCCCGGGTCTGCCGAGAGGCCGGGGCACGGGTCGCACCATGCGCCTTGCCGACATCAATCCCCCGGCCCCCGTAGCCGTAGCCCGTGCACACCGGTTTGCAACGAGTTGCGATTTTGGCACGGGGCCGAGCTCGCTGTCGATACCACTTGCTTCAGGCCCGTCACTCCCTCGGGCGAGCCGCGGCCGGCTCCTTGCACAAGCGCGCGCCGCGAGTGCGGTCACTGCCATCCGTTCAGCTCTGCATGCAGCCTGCGTCTCCCGCTGCAGAGGCATCATCGCCGTGGCAGCGCAAAGGGCCCTCGCCAGCTCACTGCTCGAACTTCCTGTCGACAAAGTTGTATCTGCTGCCGGCGGGCGGGCTGTGCATGAGGTTCTCGAGGACGGGTGATGGATCGACGCCCCGGCTTCCAGCCGCCTCGCAGCGCGGCTTTAGGTCACACGCGCGCCGTAGCCTGCAGGTGCACTAGGGCGCATGTACCTCCAAAAAACCATCGAGCGGGGACGGAAGCTATGACGCGCATGCTCTACGCTGCCACCGAGATCATCCGAGATCGAACCTTTTTGTCGATGTGAGCGGTGCCTTCGCTGACCGGTGCCCGACAGTTCTGGAGGAAGCCATGTCCTGATGCCGGCACCAGCACTAGCTGCCCTTGGCCAACAGCCTGCCTTACGCGATGTCCCGGACCAACTGCAAGGCGGCGGGAATGGTAATGATGCACGTGAAAAAGTCTCGTGTACGGCGTGCTTCCGTTCAAGGTGCATTCGGATGATAAACGCAGTGCCGAGCGGAGGGTCGAGCGCCACGACACTTTGCAGGTGCGGAAACAAAAACAATCACCCACCCAGGTCAATAGTCGCTTCGGGGCGGGAATGTAACTAGGTGTTCAGCTGCGCGCCGAACAGGGTGCACTGTGCAACCAGTAAGAGACATCGCGATCGTGACTGAATTTTCCATTTACTACCGCCTGCATGGCTGGATCGAGCGAAAAAGCATATGGAGGCTAGGGCACAGCGTGTCGTGGTACCGTGGTACAAGCTTGAACCCGCTCGTGGCGAAGACTTCTTCAAACATCGTTTGGGCATGTCGTGTGGGCTTGTACGTAGCTGGTCAGCGATTCCTCCGTGACATGGTCACCACAATATTGTAATACAGCAGCTTTTCGTTGGATGTGGGAAGTCTACCAATCTGCTATTGCAGAGGAGCCTGAAACGTATGTGTTGCCATCCGGCCATATGAATCCCAGACCTGCCGCGATCACAGGCTGGGTTGCGCGCTGGTCCGGGCTCTTGGCGGTCGCAGCTCAGCACGCCTTTGCGGCCTCTCTCCGCGAGCTCCCCCCGCCGCCGAGCTCGGAGAAGGCCCAGAGCCCGAGTTGCACGAACTTCTCGCCGAGACGCCCTGGGACCACGCCTAGCAGGCGGTGTCCTCCACTAGCTGCGCCGGCGCTGCAATGTAGGGCGCATCGGCACAGGGACCTGCGTCGAGACATTACTTGCGGTTCAAAAGGCGCATTGAAAAAAATCCTCCGCTCCTCACTTCTGGCCGAACCATCGGCCCCACCTCGTCTTGCCAGCTGCCTGCCCTGGCAAGCCTCCGTAGTCTGGCCTGGGTTTCGGGCGACCTGTCCAGGGAACCGCGGAGACAGCAAAAAGGTGTGGGGGGGGGAGGGGAATCGCACGCAAACGTGTAGCAGAAGTTTAGCTGTCCCACTTGCAGGTATAGCAGCTTCCCCTGAAGCGCACATGGATGTTGGGTCACATGCTCATCTGGCAGTCGACGACAGGACAAGGTCTTACTTAGCCAAGGTACTTCCACCAAAATACACACAAAAGAACATGTTTGGCGTCCACGTCGGGTGCGATGTCAGAAGGACCAGCACCCGACATGGTCGATGTGTCGTCCTGCACATGTTCGACTTGTAGCTTCGATCTATGAGGTGGCAGTGGGCGTCGAGCTGGCCCTGCATGTTCTGTTGGAGCGCAAACTTGTGTTGACAGACTGGGTGGGTCAAGCCAGTGGGAGTCTTGGCATTCAATATTCGGCCTTGATGGTGTTCAGCTTGAGTTGCAGTGCCGTGGCTGGCATACTGGTTTGCTTCGTGGAAGTCTTGGCTGCCGGAAGCGGAATACCAGAAATCAAATGTTATTTGAATGGGATACATTTGCCAAAGCTCGTCACGGGCCGAACTTTATTCGCGAAAGCCGTGGGGATCGTATTTTCAGCGGGGGACTGAGCTGTTGCAGACAAAACGAGAAGCGAGGTTTGTGTGTACAGTCTTTTGCGGGTGTTTGCTGAGGTCAGTGCGGGATTGCCTTGCGGAAAAGAGGGCCCCATGATCCACAGTGGTGCTATCGTGGGAGCCATGGTCAACTATCTCAACTTGGAGCGCCGGCTTCGACCATTGAACCTTGATGTAGAAATGCGCGATTTCGTTGCGGCAGGGGCGGCCGCCGGCGTCTCAGCTGCTTTCGGAGCGCCTATTGGGGCTGTCCTTTTCGCCGTTGAAGAGGGTGCCTCTCACATGACACCTCGGCAGCTTGAAGGCTTTCAGCATTGTTTGATGAGTTGCGTGTTGTTGTGATGCCGAAGCGCATGGAGCCCAGCAAGCGTTGGGCCGTTGGGCTTAGGATTCTGACACAGTTGTTCGTCTCCAGCTCGACAGTCGCGGCCTGAGTCTGCATTTCCTGCCCGCCCAAAGAAAGTCAGCACTTTGTTTTCATTCAGAGATTCGCATCTTTACTTGCAAGTGCGCATCCTTTCCGAGCCAAGGCTACCTTGATCACTCGGCTAACTCTGGGACCTGTCCTTGAAAGGCACACTGTGGGCCTGCTTGGGACCAGCGTGCCAGTGAGTTTTGGCCGGTTCACGGAGATATCGCACCTCGGTCTAGAATGTTGCTGGCTTGCATCTGAGCTGGCAAGCTCAGATACGATCAGGTACCATTTTGTGGAAATGTTCATCTTTGCTTTGATGGGCATCGCGGCTGGCCTGCTGGGAGCAGCATTCAACCACTTCAACAGGAGTATCACTAGGCATGGCTTGTGCTGGGTGCAGACAGCTGCTGAGATCGTCCGTTACATTGGAGGGTTTGGGTTGTCAGGGTCTGAGCGTGCGGAGGCTCTTTAGACTTCTTCTGTGTTTGCCAAGGCAGTGCTAGGAAGAGTGTTTCTCATCATTCCGCCAATGGTAGTGATGCTAGTGAATCCTGTCAGCTCCCTGGTCCGTGTTGGAACTTGCAAGACTCTTTGCGATGTCTGCAGAGCTTTGCGCGCATTGGATTTAACTCGAAGAGATGCTGGGCTGAAGTGGCTGCTGCTATTGTTATCTGTCACCTGACCCGAAAGGTGGCGCAAACGGCGCATTGGGCCAAGAGGTTGCACACGATTCTTGGAAGTGTTGCATCTCTGTCAGAACTGAATGCTGAAGGGTCTGCAGAAGCAGTGTTCATCCAATTCCGGGGTGTCAGAGCACGCCAAGGTATGTGACCTTCGCCATTGCCACATTGAAGTTTTGGATACCCGTGTTCGTGCGCGCGTTGCAAGACAAGACTTGGGAGCCCGTGAATGTGGAGACTTTGACGTCCACCCAACGACTCTGGTTTGACGGTGGCTGCTTAGCTCAGTTTAGCATTCAGACGGTAAGGCCAGTGTGAGGCGGCTTGCTTGTTGGCAGACAGTTGCGGGCAATGCTTGGGTGAAATGCATGGTTCTTGTGCAGCAGGGCAGAAGTCCATCAATGATCTGTTCCATGAACCGCATGCCTTTGATGAAATTTGGCTGCTCCTCTTCTTTGGGATGTTCAATCTCGCAACCACCTGCTGGACGAGCCTTGGCATGCAGCCGTTCTCAGTTTGCTCGCGTGTTATTGCATGATACGTCATCTCACGAGATTTTCTACTTGTCTTGGCAGGTTTGGTTTGGGCGTTCCAGCCGGCCTCTTCGTACCCTCTCTGTTGACAGGGGCAGTGCTTGGTCGATGGGTTGGTGAAGTCTTGAACCGAACTCCCGAGTGGCTCATACCAGGGGCTTGGGCGCATCCGACTGTTTACGCGCTGGTGGGGGCTTCTGCCATGCTTGCTGGTGTGGGCAGGACGTGCTTTGCACAACATCTCTGTGCCTAAGAGAGGCTTGCTTTTAGTGTCGGACTGGAAGTGTCCGCTGTGTCAGGATCACAATTTCTTTGGCGATGATCCTCACCGAAGCAACTGGTGCCGGGAATTTCGCGTTGCCTATACTCATGGTCGTAGTAATTGCGACCTGGACTGGCAACCAGTTCAATCGTGGCATTTATGATCTCCACATCATTGAGCTCAAGCAGATTCCACTTCTTGAGCAGACACCCGCTGACATCATGGTTCGCTATTATGTGCGAGATATCATGAGCAAGAAGGTCATTAGCTTGGATGCCGTGGAGAAAGTGGGTACGGTCTTGGATGTTTTGTCATCTTGCAGTCATAACGGGTTTCCTGTGCTGGATGCTGGGACGCAAAAACTAGAAGGCATCATCGAGCGCGGCTATCTGCACCTGCTTCTCTCCAGGGGCAACTATTACTGCATGTTCCAAGATGACCGAGAAGCCAATACTGGTCATTCCATGGTCCCTTTTGAAGCAATTGCATGGCCGAACATACATTCGTACCCAAGCGTGAACGAGCTGAAACGCAGACTCTCGAACAAGAACTTGGATATGTGGATTGATCTTCGGCCGTATGTCAATGCCAACGGCTACTCTATTCCTCCTCATGCTTCGATGGCAAGTGCCTTCTCGCTTTTCAGACGGCTTGGATTGAGGCACCTTCCTGTCGTCGACCGTCATGGTGACCTTTGCGGGCTCTTGACGCGCAAGGACACACAGACACACAAACATGCAAGAAGACGCTGGAACTTCATCGGGCTCACAACACGCCTTGATATAAAGCACCCTGTAAACAGCTACTCAGTCGTGGCGATTGGGTGAGTGCCAAGTGGGTTGCAGTTGGGGTCTTTGCTTGGTGCCCTGATTTTGGTCCGGCCCAATGGTTCACAGCAGTGTTTTGGAAGCAGCTGCTTTGCAAGATTTTGTCGTTGGGTGCCCGCTGGGTAGGGGGATTGAGGTAAGGGAGTCGAATGGGAGTTGTTTCTTGCGTGCCGCACTGCAAGCATTGAAAGCATATTGATCGCGTCCCAATCCCCTTTGCTGAGACTTCAGCAGGCCGACCAGCCTGGCTGCTGGGGAGGCGAGGGCGAGGTATCCTAGCGTTTGCTTGCGCTGCAGGGACAGCAAAGCTAAAACCAATTTTTGAACCAGGAGCAGTCTGAGCAGAATCCCTTTCTGGGCGACTCTCAGACCCCCACGGACGATTCTGTTAGTCCAGCACCGAAGCTGGAACCACGGGCCATGGAAGTCTGAACGACCGCGGGCTGTGCCTCTTCGTTTTGGGGGTTTGCACGCTGAGGGCAACTGACAACAGCAGGGCCCCACCCTGGACTGGGTGCCAGTCTCGTGCAAAGTGGACGATGGTGGAGTGGAGTGCAGGGTCCTTCCCCGATTCTTCTTGGGTCCCAGTTGCAGTGAGTGAGCCGACCGGACTCGTGGCAACTCCCACCTGCTGGTAGCCCCGCCTGACTTGGCCTGTGGACGGGGCCGCGCAATGCCGTACAGACCGGACTTGCGTAGTTGTGGAGAGAGGGTCTTCAAGCCAGGCCAGACCACACCTCAATGCTTCATTTTCGCGGGGGCTCGGACGGACTGATGACGAAGCGGGGCAGGGCGTGTGCGCCAGGATTCAGGGAAGATTAAAGGCGAGAGTTGCTGCTGGCGTACAGAACAGGAGTCCAAAATCCGAATCAGACCACCTGTCACCGGAGCCACGCCCTAAGCTGGTTGCCTACCTAGCCGGGGCTTAGAAGCATAAGGCCAGGGCTCGGTGCATGAGCTTGTTTGTATGGCAACAATGCCCCGGCGCAGGGGGCCGTGATCACTGGCTCAGCCGGGAATGCTAAGGCTGTTGTTGATATCGGGTATACGCTTGAGCCCAGGGAGGAAGAGATCACGCCACCCGTAAACAATGTCTCACACCGAGTTGAGGGAACGCAGCACTCTGCTTTTAAATAGTTGCACAGTAGACCCACCCACCACACCCCGCCCATTTACATCCCACCGTTCCACCACACCCCACACACCCCATCCCTTGAAAGAGCGAACTGTTCCAGGATCTCATCCTCGTCGAGGAGAACGAGGTCACAGGCGAGCTCGAACAGAGGCGACGCTGCATGGCTTCGCATCAGCTCATGAATCCCAGTTTGTAAGCTCAAGCCGTTGTTCGTGGGGTTAGTAGTGGTTTCCACTTGAATTTCCGGTTTTGTTCCTTAGCGGAGGACTTTCGCTTTCACCGTAAGAAAATTGATGTTGGATTTTTGTGGAACCTGCGATTGACACAATAAGCATAGCAATTCTCAGGGTTCACGAAGACACGAGAGATCCGATCTGGACATGTGATGCCCTGCGACACATTGCAAAGACGGCATGAGGATTGACGCTTATCCGGTTGACAGTCGCATTCCCGCTGCATTATGTCCACTGGGATAGTAGACATGGGTGAAGCTGCAAAGGCAGGCTGTCATGGGTGCACCAATATTGGTTGTAACACACTTTGATTGGTGCAAAGCAAAGGTGAGGTTGTTTTTGCTGTAACACTTGCTGGCACGTGTCAATGATTTCTTCGTTGGTTCTCAACCAGGGCTTATACCCCTCGCTATGTAGTGCAGATGATGGAAAGCTTTTTGGTCGATGAATGCTACGGAAGCGCGCGCGGGCACAAACCGAAGAACACGACACGTGACGTCGAAGCCTGGAGCTTCAGACCCGGCAGACCTTTACCCGAAGCACGTCCACAACAAATTCATGCCGATTCCAAAGCCTTATCACGGAAAGGTAGACGTAGGCAGGCATCAGCCGAAACATCCCGATTCTGAACAACTTGCTAGAATTGTGCTCCGGAAGATTCCAACGAAGCTTCATGTGGGTGGCGTAACTGCACGAATCAACACGAATCAGCCGAATCGGTTTGATTCGGACCCGAATCTGGTGCCAAGAGCCGGTGGCCGATGAACACACCCCTCTTCCTCCAGGCTCGCAGTCGTCCATGTGCAACAGTGATTTCTTCCCCGTCATCCGTCCAAAACATCAACTTGGTCATCAGCCCAGTTTCCACCAACTGGGCATAGGCATTCATCAAACCATCAAAATCCAGAAATCCATCCTCTTGAGGAGAGGAGGCTAGGAGCCTAGTCAGCAAACCATGGATTGATCCACGAACCCATGCAGCCGGATAGCCGCAGTCCTCGTGCTGCTGTAGGACATTCAGCGGGCTGAGTCTAAGTCTTAGCATGTCAGAAAAGGTAAACCATAGAATGCGTCGGTGCCCAGACGTATTGGGGAAACAGGATGAACCATTGTCATCGGCTTGACGGCGTATGTTGATGGTTTTGATGCAATGGCTTCTGGCTGTGACGTGCCGTGTTTGCATATCCGCATGTTGGACAGCATCGCCTGTTGATGATGGATTTCTTACGTTTCTACTCCTGATTCAAGCTCTATCCGGGCGCGAAGCAACGACGCCCTGTGTCAGGTCTCAGCCGGCCTTGCTTTCAGACACCGGTTGGGCATATCGGAAGTCAGAAGCCAACGATCTTGAATCGGGCACGTCTGCAGAGGACTGCGCCTGCTTGTAATTAGGTGCATGTGCTGCGGTTGTGTGTGTTCCTCAGTGCCAGGACGTTGGGATGGATAGCATGCAGGAAAGCGAGACGGATGGAAGCGACGCCTTTCTCGAGGTCTCGGTGCGAGTGCAGATTAAACCCAGGATGATCTGACGGCTTGCAGTTTTGCAGTTCACTGGCATTGCCATCATGCTGGGCTGTTCTCCAACGTGAGAGTGCGCACAGGGGTGTGCCGGCTTTCCGCCTGTTTGCAGGAAGCCTCGAATGGCAACGCTGACAGCAGTGAATCCGACGAAAGGAATCAATCACCACAAGGCAATGTGCCGGATGTTGTGGATAGCTTTTCTGAAGTGCAGGGTGGCCGTGAGCGGCCATGATTGCTGTCCAAGTAGCCTGTAAACCCTGTCTACAAACCCAAACGACCTGTTGCCTTGCTTAGTCGGCCTGCGGTGTCCCGTCGTCTCATTCTCCATCGCGTCTGAAACTGCTAGGAGGTCAGCATGCAGCATGCTCGGCTCTTCACACCGCGACGACCACAACCAGCAGAAGCAGCAGCAGCAGCAGCAGCAGCAGCAGCAGCGGCGCTGCCGCCAACGCCACAGCCATCCCCACCACCGCAACCACCGCCGCCTCCGCCGCCGCCGCCGCGCCGCCGCCGCCACCAACACCACCACCACCACCACCACCACCACTGCTCACCCCCTCTCCACGGCAAGGTGCGACCAAATGCCAACCGCAGACTGAAGGGAGAAGAAGTTTAACTTCTTGTCTTGTCAGGTGTCGAGTGTTGGTCTGCCTGATGCATCAGTCACAGGAAATGAAACTTTTCCGGACTTATCCGGTTTCTCGGTGCTCGCAGACGCTTAACACTTCCGCAGGGGGTCACATCCGTAGTGGGCATCAATGACAGCAGTTTCGCAGCGGTCTGACATCTAGAAATTTTGCTGGTGTGTGTTCATGCGCAAGATGTCGTGCTGAGGTCGCAAGTTCAAGAATCGAGTTCGCTGCTTCCATCTTTCCTTTCCCATTCAGAAATTGCCGAGCCGTTCCGGAAGGAGTCGCAAGAAGGGCGGCAAGAGGTAGCTTCACATCAAACCTCACAAGAAAATGGCAGCACTCGAAATACTGGCAGCACAGCTGGCTTCCTTCACAGACTTGTTCTTTTGTGTGTAGTCGTTGTCTCTCGTGATCGGTTGCACATTTGCCATGGGATCTGCACCGTCTGTCAATGCAGCTATTCCTGTTCTTCTCGCGATGCAAACATTCGGTTGGAGTCCTGAGCAATGGCATTTGTGAGTTACGTGAGCGTGACCTCTGGGTTTGCATAAGCAGTGGTATCTTTTGCATTTGCCAGAGAGAAAGTCTTTTAGTCGGACAACTAATTGGAGAACGTGCATCTTCGCCACTATCCTTGCTAGTGAATTTCTTTCGCACGTGTCCACATCTGCAAGTCGCAAAGGTGCTCGAAGCACGTCCAGATTCTAGAGGGATTGTATCTGACAAGATCGATATGCGTCTGCGTCGCTTGCTTGCTGATCTTCGGAGGTGATGTGGCGAGCATGGGCGGCTTTGCCTGAGCCATGTCACAGGCACATGGTACAGTCGGCATAGTCTGCATGGTTGACTTGCGCGACAAACTGTGTGTGGGGTAAGTCTTTGTTAGCAGCCATCCACACTTGGATGGATTTTTTGGTGCAGCTGTGGCGGGCGTTTTGGAGAAGCTGCCAAGCACTCTCTGGATCGTGCGAAGTGCATCCCTCACTCGGAGAGCGAAGGGCCCCCCTGGAATGTCAGTACGATGTGTGCTCATTACGTATTCCAGCAGACATTGGCTTCACGAATAGACCTTCCATGCCTTCTTGCTTTCTGCTTTCAATGTGCATGCTCGGCTACAAATGCCGAGGCAACGAAGTGCAGGTGCGCAGCGGTGTGTAACCACAGGCCATCATTTTAGTATTAGGAGTTGCAAGATATGCAGCCTGCGCAGCTGCCTTTTAATGCGGTTGACCCTGGTTAACCATCGAATTCAGCTCATCTCCATTCATCTCCTAGAGTTTTCCACGACATGGCGGCAAAAGAAAGTCTTGCTGCAGTGGTCGGAACATTGCTTGCAGTTTTTCTGTAAGACAGAACGCCACAGAGATACTTCCTTTGCATCGCAATGGTGTGCAGTGCCATCTGGCTGCAGCATGGCACGGCTGCATGGCTCAGGCGACTCTCCTCCCAAGGACGCGGGACTGCATGCGTCTTTCCATTGCAGGCATATCTACCGACCGCCACAGGTCTGCACGATTCTTTCAAAGGCCGGGACCTGCAGCTGGCGGCTGAATCATTTCGGACATCTTTCACAGAAGACAACAGCAGCACAGGCCGTGCGGAGGGTATCTTTGCTTGGCAGATGCAGATTTAAGTGACTGGGCTGGCGAGGTGTGTGTGGGACTTCATGCCCGTTTTGTGCAGCTTCAGGTGAAGGCCATTGTGCGATCTAGGCACGTGCAGTCGCTTCACAGGTTCTCGCCACATCGACAAGTCGTCATTTGGAGGGCGTGCTTCGCCGGAATTGGCCGAACCGCCACCGTTTGCAGGTCGCTCCAGGTTATGATGTTGTGTTCGGCTCGACAGGCATCCAGGGATGCAATCGCATTCAACAACTTCCGGTTCTGCACTGTTGGGGAGGTGGGGCTTTGCTGGTCGGCGAAGCCTCATGCCCGGCTATTGCGGTGTTACTCGATTTGCGGTTGTGCAGGTGTGTGCAATGTGTTTGAGGCTACATGTTCTGTGCCTCAGAGTGCGTCCCAACAAGGCTTGACTGGAACTTGAAGCCTGACAAAAGTTGCGAACCGCTAAGCGGGCGAAACATTGAGAACCTCGAACGGCTGAAGGCTAATGTCATCTAATGTCCATGTCCGTCGTGGCACCTCTTCAGCCCGAGGTGCGGATGCTGCTTTGCATGAAAGGGTCAAACCGGCCTTGTCTTGGGCAAGACGCCAATCGCTTTGTGGGTGTCAGCCTGGAACGGCGAGCCCGGGAGGCTTCCAGATTTTCACGCAGTTCACGCAGTTCGCGCAAAGTGCACTCATTTACGCTCTGTGCTATGCGGCCAGGCAGGCCCAGAGTTGCTGGCAGCTTGCCACGCCAAGGAGCGGCTCCGCGGTTGCACGGCGGTTGCGAAGTATGCTTAGTATACTCGGTATGCTCCAGCATCCGGAAGGCCTCCATGTTGGACTTTGGCTCCATCTTGCTGACAGAGGCTCCCAACCTGCAGGCCTCGGGGTTGAAGCAGAAGATGCAAGCTACGAGCTAGGACTGCATTTACGATTTACGGTGCATTCAAGTCCATGGGATCGATAAGCAAGGATGGAGCGCAAACCCCATGGTTTGTGCACCTGTCTGGGAGGTGCGTTATGTTCTGCACACGGCAGTGCCAGGTGGGGCATGTCTGCCCCGTTTCGTGTCGTCTCATGCGAGTACAAAAGTACATACGTGCTGGAAGGGTACCCCGGGTCCAGGGACCCGCGGCCAATGCCTGCTGACCGGGCAGCGGCTTTCACCTCAGTTTCTTTCCAAAAACTTGTCTCTGACAGCTCTCTCAGCTTGGTATCTCTGGAGTGCCTGATTGAAGTTGAACTCGTGTAGTTTCTGTGCCGTCCGGGCAGAGGCAGAACGACCCAAATCTCTGCACCCACCTGTTCCCAAACCTACATAGCCCCGTGTTGTTGCTGTGCTGCTAGGATTACGCTGTGGATGAGCTTCAAGCTGAAGCACTTCTGAAGCGAAGCTTCCAAGGCAACTTGTTGCTTTGTGTGTGGCTGAAAGGTGGTGCTGACTTGAGTGGTCTGACTGCAAGGAAGGGGAGTCACTTGTGTTTTTATTTTTGTGTCACTTGTGTCTTTTCTTTTGGTGTCGCTGGTGTCGATGATTATTGTTCAGAAGCAACAGTCTCGAACGAGAGGCCCTTGGTAGGACCTGACACACCAGACCGAAACGGATACACAACATATTATATGTACGTACATGTAACTATATATATATATGTATATGCATACAAGCCTGAGTTCATCTATATATATATACACACACACACACACATATATATATACACAGATGACCCCGAAACCCTAACATAAGTAAAAGGTAAGCTTGAACGAAACCCCAGGCCGAAGCCCTAAAAGGAGTAAACCCAGACCGAAACCTTAATGAAAGAAGGCCCAAACCCTAAAAGAAGTAAACGGACCCCGAAACCTTGTCAGGAGCAAAGGCTACGCTTATTAAAGAAACCCGAGAACCTACAAAGAGTAAACCCAGGCCGAAGCCCTTAAAGGAACAAACCCAGACCGAAACCCTAATGAAAGAAGGCCCACACCCTAAAAGGATAAAGAAGTAAAAAAGGTAAGCTCCAAAGCCGAAACCCGAAAAGAAGTAAAGGTGAGCTTGAAAGAATGCCGAAACCCTACAAGAAGTAAACCCAGGCCGAAGCCCCCGAAACAGTAAACCCAGACCGAAACCCTCATGAAAGAAAACAGGAGTAAACCGCCCTAAAAGGAGTAAACCCAGACGCTCATACCCTTCTCACCCAAGCCGCCAAAAACCCTGGATCTCCCCGGCCACCATAAAACGCATAGACGAGTTTCAATGCACCACCTTTCAGGACATACCTTCCCTGAAGCAAGCCCGTCAAAAACTAAAGAAAGCGGCCTGCAAAGATAAGAAGGACGTTATAGCACGACATGTCCTCTCTGATTTCCATGGAAGCTCCGTTCAGCAATGGACTCACGCCCGCCAAATTCGCAGATTTCACACCTCGCCCCACGGGTCATCATTTCAATGGTAAGCTCGTCTCCTGTTCCCAACGCGCGAGGACGTTTGCAGAATACCTCTCAATTCCTCACAAGACCCTGCAGTCCCCGTCACTAGACCCCAAACAGAAGCCTCAGCCATCAATTCGCCTTTGACCATGCAAGCTAGGAAGTCACCAGGTCCCAATCATATTTCCGGATAATCTATAAACGTGCGCCTTTTGTTGTCTCTTGGATCATTATAACCAATCTTTCGCCCAAGCCTCCATTCCAGACTCTTGGCTCTTTTCTGAAGTCGTCATGCTAGTTTAAAACCACCGAAGAGACACATGCTCCCTCTCAAATTATCGCCCTATCTCTCTCTCACAAATGTATCATATAAAATGTTCGCCTGCATGCTCCAATCCTGCCTGGAGGCCCATGTGGACCCTCGAATTCGCGCTACCCAATACGGTTTCCGCAATAAGCGCTCTGCTACATGTAATGCGTCGGGTTTTGGTTGTTTTTGAAAGGCAAACAGTCCTTTTCATGCCTTGTTTTTGGCCCCAACACCCTGTAAACGCGCAAAACCGACATG
>CAJNJA010005953.1:241-17296 GCA_905231915.1 Symbiodinium necroappetens
ATAGTATAATATAATATACTATAATATAATATAATATAATATAATATAATATAATATAATATAATAATATATATATATATCGTAGTTTCCTTGAGCCCTGAGAAAGTTCATGCGTTTGAGTGTGCATGTGTGTGTCTCCTTCTCGCGGCTCCCTGTGCGAGGGTTTTGGTTCGCCCTTCATCCTTCAAAACCTACCGTCATCCTGAAAACCTGATTTAAGGTAATTAGCATAGGGCTTTGGTGTATGATAGAGTATATCAGAACAAGGAACCCTAAGGAATTGTATTGGTAATCATGTATTTAGGACCCTTAATTAAGTAGACCGTATGCCCCAAGCCTCTCTATTTAGACGGCTAGGGGCTGAAAAGCTGAAGGTCCGAAAGATTAACTATTCTCAGCCTTCTTGCCGTAGGGATACTCTGGGTCCCTACAGGGCTGCGAAACGGCTTTTTAGAAGGGCACTACAAAAACCCTCCACGCTGCCTTCCCATGAGCTGCCAGGTGGAAGTGTCCCACCTGACTTCAGAAACTCTTATGGGATCCTTAAGGGAGGGGGTTCTAAGAGGGGTATATAACCCAATAATCCCAATTCTCCCTAGGGCTACCTTACATTCCCTCTCTTAAGGATCGGATAAAACTCTGGGGCGGCTCACGTCGGCTCTCGCCGCCTTCAAGTAGAGCATCCCTCGCCCTAAGCCCCCCTCCCATCCTTGCTTCGTAATGCTGAGTTGCCCCAAACCCTGAACCCTGAAGTCTCTCTGCCTCTGAAAATCTGACTGCTGATTTTCGGCAAGCATGCAAACCACCTGTCAAAGTTAGGCCATGCAGCACGGAGTATATCAAAACAAAAGGAGCCTGATAGCTACGAAAGCTGCATGACATACACAGCCTGAAAGATGGCTGCATTGGGGACCACCACGAGGCATTCGCAGTTTCCATGCGGAGGATGAGCGGACTCAACTATGTAAGTCGGGACATCTTAAGCTGAGCATAGTCAGGGTGCAGCTGTAGGCCCAATCGAACCACCTCTAAGGCTCCTAAGTAGTTCCTTTTTGTGGTTCATAAAAGGAGCCTAACCCTAAACCCTAAACCCTAAACCCTAAACCCTAAACCAAACCTAATGGGTACATATAAGTACCCCCATGAACTCGCAAGGACCAGGAGCTCCCACATGCCCTGAGGCTCCAATATTCCTTAATTAAGGAATATACCTTAAATCTTATTAGGGTTTAGGGTTTAGGGTCCTGTTTTTATTTAAAGCATATTCCCTAATTAAGGGATAATGGAGTCTCTGGGTGCTCATGCAGCCGTGGTGCCAGGCGACGGTGCCCCGAGAGCAGGCTGCCACAGCAGTGAAATCTGGCAAAGTGGTCCTAGGTTTAGGGTTTAGGGTTTAGGTTAGGGTTTAGGGTTTAGGGTTTAGGGTTTAGGGTTTAGGTTAGGGTTTAGGGTTTAGGGTTTAGGTGTCAGAGGTCTTATAATCTTACAGACAGGGTAGCTGCAAACGAAAAGTCAAGCACTACATGTGTCTCTGTGTATACAAAACACGCATTTGTACATATCTACTTGCATAGACATACCTGCACACATGCAAGCGTACGCATTACGAACATGTCGTGCTACGGCAATACAGCACGCTGTCCTTTTTCTGTCCATGCGGCCGTCAGGAGTCTCACGGCCCTTACTAAAACCCCAGACCCTAAACCGCATTGCTCAACTTTCAGACCCTTCACACAAGATGTCACACGGTACACAATGTCAGAGGGTTTAGTATCTAGCTCAACATATCACAGTATATATTACAGCTCTACTATGTTGACACATTCACGTCATTGAAGCCGCAACGACCTCTCTAACCTCTCAAACATGAGCACACCGACAGCGATATCATTGACCCAGACTGCGTGCTTGAACAGTCATGGTGGTTTGTTTAACTGCCAGTTTTCAGCTGTTACATGGCTAAAGCAACCTATGGGTCGCCCATGACCCTCCAATTCGACCCTCTACCGTTTAGAGCCCTAAACCCTAAACCCTAAACCCTTCAGGAGTTTGTGGTCAATTTTGGGGGGTTGAGGGCTCAGGGCTTTCATGGCTTAGGCTTGAAGGCTTTCAGGGTCTACCCATAGGCCCCATAGTAGTTCCTTTTTGGGATTACCTTACAGGATTCTACATATAAACCCTTATAAGGGCCTATGGGTGTGATATAGGGCTGGAGGTCTGAAAGGTTGCCCAAGAGCAGCCACTACTACACCACCAAAAAGTCAAGATTAGACCCTACAACACTGAAGGCCTAAAGCCCCTGCCATTAAAGGAAACTACAGGTGGGGAGTTTAGGGTATATAGGGCTTCTATAATAAGGCTTCTATCAGGTATATTATAGACCTTGTATAAGGCTCCTGTAACGGTAACTACCCACCTGAAAATGTCCTAGACTACAAAGTTAGTTGGGGGTCTTTATCATGACAATAAGTTTTTGGTCTATATTCTGCAAATCAGCCGGGTTAGTGCGGATCGCTTTACCCTGAATCCCATGAATAGAATGACTAGAATAAGTGGTTCGTCCATATTCTGTCATGAATACAAATCAGCCGGGCTAGTGCGGATCCCTTTACCCTGATAAACCCTACCTAAACCCTAAACCCTAAACCCTGCCCTCGAATCAGAGGACAAGCGACGCGCATCGGGGGCAACCAAAGGTGGGCGGCAGCGGGATCTGCCGGAGGGCCTCTGATGTAGGGGCCTTGAGAATTAGAATAGGGTTCCTTTAAGGGCGCTTTAAAAATGGGTTCTATAAGGGATCTATAAGGGGGGTTTATGGTATAGGGGCCTTAATAATCAGGAACCCCAAAATAAGATTGGTAACTACTAAGGCCCTAACAGTACTTGGGTCCTTGAAGTAATGCAGGATTTATATCATCAACAGTATCCAGCCTGAGTTCCACCGGATGTTTGCAGGGCGCTACGAGGCTTCCTAGGTGTCGCCAGAACGCCGAACTGCTTTCCTGGGCTCTTGTAAAGGGATAGGGATCAACAACGAATAATATGGTTTCCTCAATTATGGCAACTTAAATTATTTAATCCCTTAACAAGAACCCAGTTTCGGCTGCGGGGCTGCCAGTCCCATGGGGTTGTATATAATGCAGGGGGCGTTAATAATTGGAAGAGCCTCTCTTATTTTTCGGGAAGCCCTAAACCCTAAACCCTAAACCTTAAAACCCAAACCCAAACCCTAAACCCCAAACTCCATATACTCTACTAAAGGACTCAGACTAGGAGACCTAAGCTGTCTAGTAGGAGAGTACTAAGGCTTCTCTGCACTAACTCTGAGACCTCCCAGGCTTTCATCTGGGTTCTTGTTTATAGGGCTTATATGGTTTATAGGGTTTATAAGGCTTATAGGGCTTATGGGGTTTATAGGGCTTATGGGGTTTATGGGGTTTAGGTGTTCTGGGGCCTTGTGAAGGGATTTTATTTAAGTTGCCATAATGGGGATCTATCGTAAATACGATGGCTTCTTTAATATGGTAACTTAAATAAAATTCCCTAACAAGAACCCAGTTATACCTAGCCTGGGCTGCTGTAGTCTATTCAAAGCGGCCTATCCGCAGAAGGGATTCGCCATATCCCTAGCCGGCAAGGGTTTAGGTTTAGGGTTTAGGGTTTAGAGTTCAGCGTAATTAAGCTGAAAACCACAAACCCTTTGTCCGCCTGATGCTTAAGAGCCCTCTTCAAAAAGAGCGGTTGCCTGGCCGACAGCTTCCTGGCCACTGTCTCCTCTGTCATTGATTCTCTGGTGGGGACACTAAACACAGCCCATAGGCCCCTAAGTAGTTCCTTTTTATGGTTTATATTTAGTATCCTATAAGGTAATCCCAAAAAGGAACTACTTAGGGGCCTATGGGTGAACCTTCCTCCTTTTTGTGGCAAATCCCTGCAATGCCTAACACTTTGAAAGACACACCTTCAAACCCCAAACCCGCACAAAAACGGACACCCCAAAGCGCATCGTAAAAGCTTCGACGCCCACAGTTGATTCCTCACGGCCACCTGACACCTGAGCACCTGAATTCAAGCTTCCGAGTTTAGGGCTTAGGATGGATTCGGATTTAGAGTTTGCTGGGTTCTTGTTCAGGGATTTAATTTAAGTTGCTGTAATAGGGTTATGGTAACTTAAGTTAAATCCCTGAACTTGAACCCATGTTTAGGGCTGTATCACAGGGGCTTGGAAATCAGCTCGTCTGGCACTTTGCGAAAGCTTTCAGGGTCTCGGGTTGAGGGGTTTAGGGGTTTAGGGCTTTAGGGCTTTAGGGGTTTAAGGGTTTAGGGGGTTTAGGGGTTTAGTAGGGGTCTAGGCTAGGGTTTAAGGTTCAGGGTCTCGCTCTTTGGGTTTGGTGCACGTGCGAAGGGCCAGGATCCTCAAGTCTGCGATCCGCGACCGGATTATTGAGATACGGGATGTGGGTGCCCATAGGTCCCTAAGTACTTCCTTTTGATGGTGTATATTTAGAATCCTATAAGGTAATCCCAAAAAGGAACTACCTAGGGGCCTATGGGTAGTTCTCTAAAATGAGGGTCCCTTTTGGGATCCTTTTTAATGGTGCGGTACTACATTGGGGACTTAAAAAAGGGACCCTAATTTAGAAAACTACCCATGTGGTAATTGAAGAGCACGCGGCCCCACAAATAAGAACAACATTAGGGCTCTAGGCTTTCAGGGTTTAGGGTCGCAATAAACCTTCTTCCAGCATCATGAACCCTGAAGTCTTAACCCAAAACCCTAAACCCTAAACCCTACCGCCCCGTCCCGGTGGAGTCAGGGGCAGCGCCCAGACCTGGCCGCACCACTACTCCGAGAAAGGGAGACTCAGAGCAAAAAGCTCAAAGCTTGGAGTTGTCGGGGCTTGCCTTACCCATAGACCCCCTAAGTAGTTCCCTTTTGGGGGATTACCTTATAGGATTCTAAATATAAACCATAAAAAAGGAACTACTTAGGGGCCTATGGGTAGGGATGCAAGTGGCACCTCATCTAAATGTGGTGACCGAGTTTAACCCAGTTCAACGGGAAGTTTCTCGGGCTGACTCAGTGCTGTTGATGTTGCGTGCTCCTTAACCCTAAGCCCTAAACCCCTAAACCCCAAACCCTCAGAACCCGCGGTTTTGTACACCTTCTCCTCAGTCTTCTCTGTCTGGTCACCCTTCTTCTATCGTCAAAACGAAACTTGGGAGTGTAGTATAGGGTTTAGGGGTTTAGGGTTTAGGGTTTAGGTTTAATAAGGGGCCGGAATCGACGGAGCAGGACTTTGGGGTGCACTACCATAGCATGCTAGTCGTCCTGAACAAAATCCCCAGGCGTGAACCTCTATGAACACCGGACCCTGGAAGCGTAAAACACTGCAACAAAAGACACTGGGAGTTTTTGAATATCATGACTTTGGACAATCACTTTACAATAACCTATAGCCCCATAAAGACTTCAAACTTAAAGACCCAAAACCCCAAAAGGCATCTCCACAAAACTCACGGCTCTAAAACCCTGACAACCTAAACTCTAAAGCAGCTTGTCTCTAAAATCCTGCTAGACCCTCAGTCCCTCGAGTCAAGATGACACACTAAGTATGGATTTACATTGCTACCCCAAGTACTAGCGAATATGAAACCTACGCTTCCCCTCAACCCTAAACAAGTGGGTAGTTCTCTAAATTCGGGTCGCTTTGTAGGGTCGTTTTTTCTAAGGGTGCCGTACTATATTGGGGACCTAATAAATGGACCCTAATTTAGAGGACTACTCCTAACCCTAAACCCTAAACCCTTAAACACTAAACCCTGAAACCCCAAACCCGAAACCCTAAACCCTAAAACCCTAAACCTTTAGAGAACTACCCAAGTGTTCCCCACTTCGAATCAGCCTTGGGAGGGTGGCCGTCGAAGGCCAAAAGCCAGGTTGGCCCAGAGACCTTGCCATGAAAAAAAACCCAGGTATGCATGCATTGGGTTTAGGGTTTAGGGTTTAGGGTTTAGGAGTTTAGGGTTTAGGGGTTTAGGGTTTAGGGGTTTAGGGTTTAGGGTTTAGGGTTACCTACCTACCTACCTACCTACCTACCTACCTACCTACCTATAGCCTCCAGTGTAGTTCCTAAACCAAAAAAAGGAACTACAATGGAGACTATAGGTACCTACCTACCTACCTACCTACCTACATACCTACATACATACATACATACAGACTTACATACGTACATACGTACGTGTGTACTCACCATTGGGCTACTTGCTTATGCATTTAATTAAACTGCAACATACCGCATAAAACAGTTCCATTGAAACGGTGGCTTCCGTCAGGTCGTGCCTACGGCCGTGCGCACAGCTACAATAGATAATGGCGAAACCAATAAGTTCTGTGGAATAGATGCCCAAGCAGCAGAGCCACGATGGTCCGGCAACAAGATAGACAGAAACAAACAAACAGCAAACACAAAAAGAACTGAACTCTAACCCCCAAAGCTCCAAAACAAACAAAAAGCAAAGACAAACTGAACTCTAAGCCCCAAAGCTCCGAACGCCAAAGCCTGAAGCTGTAGACAGCCCTTAGCCCAGCCGCCCGGCTGAAAATCATCGACCCGGCAGGGTTTCAGAAGAACTGCAGTTCCTAAACCTAGAAGGGGTTTAGGGTTTAGGGTTTAAGGGTTTAGGGTTTAGGCTTTAAGGGTTTAGGGTTTAGGCTTTAAGGGTTTAGGGTTTAAGGGTTTAGGGGTTTAGGGTTATATAGGCCAGACCCAAACTGCTAGAGTCGCGGCCTCGCTTTTGAATCTGCTTGTGGCTTAGTCTAGGTGCCCTTTTAGACCCAAGCCTCATCTTTGTAGGCGATGAATCTGATTATGCATTAGTCTTTTGCCCTTCAAACCCAAAACCGTACGATAGGGGCGTTTTGGGGTATAATATACTATAATTATAATGAGGAATCCCCCAAAGCAGTATTTGTAATTATCATAGAATAGGGTTTTGGGACATACTATGCTAGAACTGTAATGAGGAATCCCCCAAAAGCAGTATTGCCCAGAGAGCCCAATACCCCTTTTTTAAGGAACACCATAATATTGAGCCCCTTATAATTTAAGGTCGAGTCCTTAATTAAGGGGTATTGGGCTCCCTGGGTGGTAGATATCATCCCTGGGTGCCCCGGCCACGGCAGAGAGCACCAGAGGCGACCGAGAGAGCGGGGCCAGGGGCTCGCCCGGACGAGCCGCCCTTGAGGCGGAGCTTAGGATGTGAGTAGAGACTATAATATAAGGGGGTCTTAAGGGCTTTAGGGTTTTAGGGCTTTAAGGTTTTAGGGTTTTGTTTGGGTTTAGGGGTTTTTGGGACCCATAGGCCCCTAAGTAGTTCCTTCTTGAGGTTACCTTACAGGATTCTAGATAAAAAACCACAAAAAGGAACTACTTAGGGTCCTATGGGTAGAGACTATACGTGATATGATTCGAACATCTAGTAAGGGGTTTAGGGTATAGGGGTTTCGGATTTTTAAGGTTAGGGGTGTAGCGCTTAGGGTTTAGGTTTCATATGGGGGGGCCGTCATAATTAGAATAGTAAACCCCAAAAAGTTGGAAACCGGATCAAGGACAACTAGTGACTGGGATTCCCGTGTACATGACTTTCAAGGGTTGAAGCTATTGGGCTTCCAACTTTTGATCTTCTACTGTATAGTCTTACAAGGGTGTTACAACACTGTTACGGGGTTTGTTGGTCTTTGGGGACGTTTTCTGAGAACTTATCATGGGGGCCTTATGGGGATTCATGTCATATGTATACATTCAGGGCATCAGCAACTAGCATAGGGCTTTGGATATACTTTATAAGTTATTGCAATATACCCTAAACCCTAAACCCCTAAACCTTAAACCCGAAACCCTAGACCCCAAACCCTAAACCCTATAAACCCTAAACCCCATGGAAATGAGAACTTGCGATCCAGGACCCAGGGCCCGGAGGTTTGGATTTAGGTCTTTTCCGCTCAGGTGAGCCTTGCCGACGAAGTCCTCAAAGCGTGCATTGCCCATAGGCCCCTAAGTACAGCCTTTTTGTGGTCTATATTTAGAATCCTATGAGGTAATCCCAAAAAGGAACTACTTAGGGGCCTATGGGTACCGTGTGATAGAGAAGCGTGTATGTACACTACTCTGTGAAAGAGAGGCTTGGGATTTGGGGTTTAGGCTGTGTCTGCGTTGGCTTGCGAACCCTGTAAACCTTGTAACCCGGAACAACCCTAAACCCTAAACCCTGTAAATGCTGTGGGGGTAACCCAGAACACGGCCTGTAACAGCGGGAAGCAAGAAACTACACAGGGCAAACTTATCTAACCCTGGAACCGAACCGGAACCTAGACACGAAGAGATTGAACCCAGCTCCTCTCAAAAGCCACCGGCACCCAGAAAATCTTGCGGTTTAGGGTTTCGGGATCATCACACTTATCAGCATTATAGTGAGGCATCTGAACCCGGAAACCGCCATGCAACTTTGCTAAAGGACCCAAGATCCCCGACCCCCCCCCCCCTAGTATTGGGGCCTTAATGAAAAAAACTAGGGCTTGGGGGTATATTACACTGCAATTATAATCAGGAATCCCCCAAAAAAAAGTATTGGTAATTCTCTAGGCCCTTATACTAATTCATTCGCCTCGTCCAGTGGCAGAAGGATGGCTGCACCCAAGACGTGGTAGAGAGCAGCAGAGACTCGACACAAGACTTGGGATTGAATTCGAATGGACCTCTACCCACAGGCCCCTAAGTATATAGTTCCCTTTCGGGATTACCTTTATGGGATTTTGAATATGAATCCCAAAAAGGAACTACTTAGGGGCCTATGGGTAGGGAATGGAAGGGAGCATGGGAATTTTGTTTATGATCTTGGGGGGCTCTGGGATGGCCTGCCGGGTTATGCAGTCTCCGAGTTATCCAAGGACGGGGGATTTCCGGGACTAGTACAGAGGCCTAATCATTACCGATACTGTTTTGGGGCTCCAGAATATAAATAGTACAATGTATCCCCAAACCGTATCCTAACTGTTAAGGACTGTTAAAGCCCCTGCAGTCATCCCGAAACCAGAACCATATACACCCTAAGCCCTAAATCATATACACCCTAAGCCCTACGTATACCTTAAACCCTAAACCTTAGACTAAACCCTGAATCATATACACCCTAAACCCTATACCTCAAACCCTAAACCTTAGACCCTCAACCCTAAACCTTCTTGGGCTCTCGGGCCGGTGGAGATGGCGAGAGCTGAGAACAAAAAACAAGAACCGGGAAAGGCTGAACCAGGAAGCGATGCACAGCAAGCGTAGGGGTTTAGGGTTTAGGGTTTTTGGTTTTGGGGCATATGATGCAAAACAAGAGTAAGATAGGCAGCGAGTGAAGGGGTCTTCATAATTAGAATAGGGCTTAGGGTTTAGGGTTTAGGGAAGTTTAGGGTTTAATGGGGTTTGGGGGTATATGATACAATACTAAGGATAAGGAACACCCAAAATCGTATTGGAAATTGTTTTTGCCCGCTAAGTATTGTGCTTGCTTACCACCAGTGAATAAACACAAACTGAAAAATGTCGGACTCAGTACCGTGCCCACAACAGTTTCACAACCTGATTCACAGGAACCACACTGCTGCACAAATCAGCCAAATAACAGCAGGCTCCTTCATAGACGCAACTTAAGCTCATCCCTGCGATCCGTACTATCTAGAACCGCCTTACGACACTCAGAAGGCCCTGATAAAACCCAAGAAAACTCGCTTCAATCATCAGAATACGGTTTCGATGGGTCGTATGGTGTACGTATGGCTAAGAACCCTAAGGCTCTGAGAAATAGTATCGGTCATTATGGTAATTGTTTCGGCCCCTACATTACCCTGGATCTGTTCCTCATTTAGGGGCCTTAACAACAAACCCTAAACCCCAAACCCTAAACCCTAAACTCTAAACCCTAAATGGACATTGTATGAGGGCAGGGCTGGGCAGGGCTGGGCGGCTGGGCAGAGCTGCGCAGGGCTGGGCAAGGAGGACAGGGCAGGGGAGGGCAGGGAGGGCAGAGAGGGGCAGAGCGCAGCAGGGCAGGGCAGCGCAGAGCAGGGCAGAGGCAGGGCAGAGGCAGGGTAGAAGGGGGAAGGGCAGCAGCCGCCCAAAACTGTGGACATGAACCCTAAACAATGTCTATCAACCCCAAACCCTAAACCCTAAACCCCAAACCCTAAACCCCAAAACCTAAACCCTAAACCCCAAACCCTAAACCACCAGCTCGCAGTTCTAGGTTCCCGGTCCTCGCCCGACGCGGCCAGCCCAGACAACTGCCCACCGAGGCCGGCAAAGACCGGACGGGCCTTGAGAGTAGCTGATGTGTGCCGGTATAGGGCTTAGGGTTTAGGGTCTATACCATAATTCCCATGGTTTAGGGTCCTTACTTTAGGCCCCTATATTGGTCTTAATGTACCATAATTTCCATGGTTTAGGGTCCTTAAGGTAGTGCAGGATTTATATTATCAACAGTATGGGTAGTTGTCTGAATTAGGTCCCCCTTCAGGGTCCTTTTTATGATGATGTACTGGAAGCGACAACCTGCCAGCTCTGTGGAAACAGAACAGGTAATCCCCATGGTTTAGGTCCTTAAGGTAGTGCAGGATTTATATCATCAACAGTATGGGTAGTTGTCTAAAAGAGGAACCCTTCAGGGTTCTTTTTCTAAGGGTGCCGTACTATATTCGGGACCTAAAAAGGGACCCTAATTTAGAGAAGTACCCATGTCCATCGACAGATGGATAGGCAGAAAGATGGAAGGATGGATAGATGCATCAACCGATAGGTGGATAGACAGGTACAGAGACCGATAGAAGCATGGATAGACAGGAAGGGAAACAGATAGACTAGACAAGATTAGATTCGAACTGAGATGGTCAGGTTAGGTTAGATTGAAGTACGAGTAGATTAGAAAGATTCGATGGATAGATTGGTCGACAGATAGAACGCTAGATGGATGGATGGGTGGCCTAGAAAGGTGGATGGGTGGGGATAGAGGGATGGATGCATGGATGGATGGATGGATGGATGGATGGATGCACGGAGGGATGGGTGGATGGATGGATGGATGGATGGATGGATGGATGGATGGATCGATGGATGCATGGATGGACGGATAGATGGATGGATGGATGAATCGACCGGTGCATGTATAGATCGATAGATCGAGAGAGTTCGGCTCTGCAATGTATGTACGTACGTACGTACGTACGTACGTACGTACGTACGTACGTATGTATGTATGTATGTACGCGCTTATGTATGTATGTATGTATGTATGTATGTATGTATGTATGCTTGTATGTGTGTGTGTGTATGTATGTATGTATGTATGTATGTATGTATGTATGTATGTATGTATGATACATACATACGTACATGCATGCATACATGCATGCATACATACATGCATACATACATGCATACATACATGCATGCATACATCAATACTGATAACTGCATATGCAAGCTTACTGATGTTTTGTTTGCTCGTTCATATGAAGGCATCTATTCATACATGTGTAAGTAATGTCTTTATATATATATATGTGTGTGTGTATGTATATGTATATGTACATGTATATGTATATGTATATATGTATAACATGCACAATTGTGTACAATGCTTATATATACAACTGTAGTCATATCTACCTGCACAGAATGATACAGGTATGTACCATATATATATATACATACATATATATATATACACATAAGAATGCAGAATAGCTACAGCCAGCCATAGATGTAGACATAGACTAGCTACACCTGCATGTGCATATACATCACATACAGATATCTACATACAAGTATACATGCGCCTATCCATTTGGCCACACCTACGTATAGATAAAGATGTAGATATGAAAGTAGCACAGTAAAATGTACAATCGCAGCAAATCATACATTTGCACTGATGGCTGATATGTTAGGATGCAGTTGCCGGGTCCATGTTGAGGTTACCCATAGGCCCCTAAGTAGTTCCTTTTGGAATTACCTTATAGGAGTCTAAATATAAACCATAAAAAGGAACTACTTAGGGGCCTATGGGTAGGGCTAGCATTCTTCATCAAGGCGTTGCTGCTTTCCCTGAAACTCCACGTAGTGTCGCATGGGCATGCTACGGCTTAACATGTTACGGTTTAGGGTTTAGGGCAAGTTACTTGCTGGCCTGAGGGGTGAATTTACCTCACCTCTCCCAACTCCCAAACCACGAGTCTTTTTCCAGAAAGCCGAGGCGTTCTTCGCTTTTCTGCGGCGTCCTCGAAAGCCACTGCTGGGAGCTGCTGGCCTGCCTGAAATTGAAAGATCTTATCAGCAGGCCGGGTCTCCACCAGTGTGCTTTTCTGGGGCCCTCCCTACACGCCTGAGAGGCTTTGAGGTGGTTTCCTGTGGTTGCAAGCAAAGCTTCCAGAAGGGGAGTTTGCAGGTTGTGTTGACTGGGCGGCTTAGGGTCGACAGGGTTTACCGAAGGTTTTAAGGCTTTTCGGGTTCAGGGCATAGGGAAGGATTTTAGCGCCTTGGTCGCTGCATGTCACTAGTTATGTATCTGTCTGTAGCATCGCTAGCCGTCCTTCGCCGGTACTGTGGCACTATGCTCAGCCCCTGTCCCTACCGTCCATAGCCTCTACCTTAAAGCCCAAAGTCCCTCACCCAAGACCTCCAGGCCCTCATCGTGGAAGACACTGCAAGGTCCGCACGGATTTAGAGTAGGGCTGCGGGGGTACATTCTAGCATAGGTTATATAGTGGCCTACATGATGAGACTGCTACTAGTCATTGCCTCTCTTCTGTCGTACCCTTATAAGGAGGAGGACTCTAAACCCTAAACCGCTAAGCCCCCCAAACCCTACCAGGGATCCTAACTCAGAGAGCTGCCCCACATGGGTAGCTCTCTAGATTAAGGTCCCTGTTTGGATCCCCCAAATAGTACCGCACCCTTATAAAAGGGACCCTAAACCCCAAACCCTAAACCCTTGTAAAAGGGACCTTATAAAAGGGACCCTAAACCCTAAACCCTTATAAAAGGGACCTTATAAAAAACAAAAAAACTAAACCCTAAACCCGGGACCCTAAAGGGACCCGAATTTTGACAGCTACGCATGTGCAAAGCGGGGCCGAGGAAGAAGCCCCTCGAGTAGACCAGCTCCGAAGCTTCGCAAGACGGATTAGGGATTAGGGGTTAGGGTTTAGGGTTTAGGGGTTTGGGGTTTAGGCCGGTTTTGGGATTTAGGGGTTTAGGCCGATTTAGGCCGGTTTAGGGCTTGACGGGTCTAGGCCGGTTTAGGGATTTAGGGGTTGAGGGGCTTAGGGGTTCAGGGTCCCAAGTCCTACACCTTCTAGCTTCGACGAAACAGGGAAACGCTAAGACACAAATGAACCTGGATAGGCCTTCATAGACCCTAAGGCCTATACGAGCTTTCCGGTATACCCTCCCGCCGAAATTCGGTTAAACACATCTTACACTTCCTACACACCTAAAGATCGAAAAGGACCCAGTACCTCGCCCAAGAACTCCGAACCCTGAGGCGGTAGACCCCTTGGAACCCTAGAGGCTCTTCTCTCTACTGGTTCCCTGTTGAGGCTATATTATGGGGGTTAGGATTAGGGGGACCCTTGGGGACATAGACCCGCTGAATAAGGTCCCTTTTTAAGAGAGCCACAAGTAGTGTCAAGAAGGGTCCCCTTTTAGGGATCTCCCTGATACTGCCTAGGATATTACAACAATGATATTGTTTAGTCCTTCTTGGGTTTTATTCTAACAAAAATGCAACATGGTATCCAACAAGGACCCAGATCTAAAGTCCCTGCATCATGAACCCGAAACTCTAAGCCCTGCATCATGAACCGCTTGGGGGCCCTAAACACTTCGAACCCTCAGCCCTTTCAACGGTTTTGAGGCCTCAGGGCATAGGGTTTAGGGTTTATCTCATCCTCCCCTTGGCCCCCCTGTCTCCCATGTACCCTGAGAGGCCCTTGAGCCCTAAACCCCAACCCCCTTTTTCTTGTAGGGGCCTTCATGATGAGAAGCGATTTTGGGGGTCCTAGAATTCAAAGAAGGAGCCACCAACAATAGCATTGGTAATTATTTAGGCCCCTATATGAAACCCGGACCGCCATACTGTCTGTACCTGCCTTGCCATCCACGCGACCCTGTGACGACGCTCTTCGACACGACCTTGGAGCAACTTCCAGAGTGATGGTTTGTGGTTGTGAGGGCTCATCTTGCTTTTGGCCTTCTTTTTGGGAGGTTTGGGTAACCCCTAAGCCCTAAATCCTATGAGGGGAGGATTTGAGGCAGTGAGTAGGTCCAGGAGGCTGGGAATTCGTTGGGTGGGCTTTCGTGCTTAGGACTCTTGAATCTGCGTCCAGGGCCTTTGTTCGGGGTTCCAGGGCATTCTGCTAATGGGGTACAGTGTAGAAAAACACGTCTAAGTAGCTACAGGGACGACAAGGGGACATTATTTGACCAAGTATTCAGACGTCATACCATACTGGTCCCTGAGGGTCTAAATAGCCGACAGTTCGTCTTTAGGAGAGCATATGCAGCCTAAGACAGCTGCTAGGCCAGGCATTTAGATCGTTAGCTTCGGGCTATGCCCAACGACCCTGACCCCTAACCCCTAAACCCAATGTAAACCTAAACCCCTAAACCCCTTTAAACCCCTAAGCCCTGAACCCCTAAACCCCGAAATCCTAACTTTGCAGTCTCCGGCATCGGGATCAGGCCTTTTGGCCCAGAGGCCGGCGAGGTGAAAGCGATGAGCCACTGTCGAATGCTTAGGGGTGTAGGGGTGAAGGGGTTTAGGGGTTTAGGGGTTTAATTAGTTGTTTAGGAGTGAAGGGGTTTAGGGGTTTAGCTGTTTAGGGGTGCAGGGGTTTAGGGGTTTAGTTGTTTAGAGGTTTAGGGGTTTAGTTGTTTAGGGGTGTGGGGGTGTAGGGGTTTAGGGGTGTAGTTGTTTAGGGGTGTAGGGTTTAGGGGTTTAGGGGTTTAGGGTTTACGGGTTTAGAGTTTGGCATGAAACTAAGCCCCAATGAACGCTGAATCATAAAACCCTAGCATTATTCAGATGCCACGGCGCACTCGAACTTTGATTGATGTCGCTTTCGAAGCAACAGCTTACAAGCTCCACGCCTGCAGTCCGGAAATGCCCAGCATGCTATGCCCCAGCCCTCAACCCCAAAATAAGCCCTGAATCGGCCCGAAGCACTAAAAACGTAAACCCAAACCATGAACAAAAAAAAAGCCCTAAATCGGCCCCAAAGCATTAAAAGCCGTAAACCCAAACCATGACAAAAAACAAAAAACAACAACAACAAACCCCCTTTGACCGCTCGGGCCAAGGCATCTTCGCAGCTGGAGCGAGGTGGATCGCAAAGACCTGACCCTAACCCCCCCAGGTACCTACGATATAGGGTACTAGAGCCCCTATTAGGGCCCCATACAGTAGGTACCTGGGGGGGTTAGGGTGAGCCGGGGTTCTCCCCGACTTTTGTAGCTCCCGGCTCCCGACGAAGATCCAATGCAGGGTGGGGTTTTTGGGGGTCTGGGGTTGCACGCTGTTAGGTAAAGTTTGAGTCGAAACAGCTTTCGCAGCAACCGGAAACAGCTAGAAGACAGGAATTTGGGATACATTGGGCTCTACTTTCCAGCGCCGCAGAACAGGTCGCACCCTGCGCTTCTAGTCAGAGTACCAGGAAACTACAAGGGAGGATGCAACTCGTTGCGGTCTTCACCACTAACCCAGATACGTGGCCTGCAGGTGAAGCACACCCCAGCAACGGTCTCTAACCTTGAGCCCCACTGAAGTTTGCACAACCCGCACAAAGAAAACCCTCGTTTAGACTACTCCGATACCCGCCCTCGGCTACAGAGTCGAAGGTGTCCCACAGCCCGAGTCTCTAGTCGAGTCAGCCATGTCGCAGCTTTAATATGGGTAATTCTCCAAAATTCGGTCCCTTTTAGGGATCTTTTTAAATAAAGGTGCCGTACTACGTTAGGGGACCTCAAAAAGGGACCCTAATTTAGAGAACTACCCATAACCGCAAACACATCTATCGCTAGCTGACTTTTTTGCGCTTAAAAGAACTGCCCTGCGCCTCGGCAAGGTCCGGTGAGGCTGTTCAGCAGAAGCAGTCCTTGCAGTACTAAAAGTAGATGCTAAATGAAAAAGCTAGCACACCGCTAGTAGCACTTCCAGGAAGAGGAGTGCTTCTACTTGCTCCATTTTGCCTTGCTTTAGTGCAGCATCCGAGTGCTACTACGCCCGCCTTCCGGAGCGTTGCACCCCAATAAAGCTGGCTGCTCTTATCCTCAAGGCCTGAACACTTGCAAGGGCTTTCGGACAAATCAAAGTCTTTGAAGATTCCCGACCTGAATCTGAGGGTTCAAGTTTAGGCGGCCCTTCAAAGCCTTTGCAAAACGTTCAATAAACAACATCTCTTAGGCCCAACAGGGGAACATGTATAATGTTCCAAAAGCCTGCTTAGAAGTCTGTTGTCGGTAAGCATGGCTCCTTAGCTGATATGGAGACTTCGGGAGCATATCCCGTGCCGACGGTTTGTGTGAGTTGGGCGCTCAGTACGAATCTGAAGCTGCATGGATTTCCTGCCGACTACATCCAAAAGTGAAGACTGAACGAACCAGGAAAAAAGGCCGAAATCAAACCACCCACAAGCTGGAACACACATTGCATAACCCTTGCAGAAGTTCATTAAAAAAAACCTACAGCACATACAAAAAAAAGCAACCGAACCTTGGAGCCTGGTAAGATTCCTCTCTGTTTAGTTTAGGGTTTAGGGCCAAGTTTAGGATTTAGGGTTCCTCTGAAACTCTGTTGAAATTCTTTTCGAAAGTCTCTTACAACACCGAAGCCGCGGCTCGGGCCGAGTCGACCTGCTCAATTTGCAGATCCGATCGGTTGGCTCCTTGCGTTCAAGGCGATGCTTCAGTTTGGGGGGGGGGAAGGGAGGGGAGGGGGGGGGGGGGG
>CAJNJA010005954.1:0-31896 GCA_905231915.1 Symbiodinium necroappetens
TGCTACCACCACCACTGCCACTAGTACTGCTGCTGCTGCTACTACCACCACAACCACTACCACTACTACTGCTACTGCTGCTGCTGCTACCACTACCACTACCACTGCTACTGCTGCTGCTGCTGCTGCTACTACTACTACTACTACTATGACAGCGACGATGACGATCAAGCTGTTAGGGATGTCTGATACCGTTTTGGGATTTAGGGCTTTTGGGCTTATTAAGGGTTTTTTGGGTTTAGGTTTTGGGGTTATGATTCTTTGAAGGCTTCTCCAGAATTGACATGATTCAGGGGTTTACTATATAGACTGATATGAGGATAATACCCGAAGCCATAGAACCCCACTAACATCATTGTCAATTAGTGGATTCTGTCCTAGTAGATTAGTTATTGTAGCGGGAGTAGAGGCGGCCATCATCGTTTTCGGTAGCAACAGCAGCCGTAAGTAGGCATAGCACCTGAAAAGAATCCTCAACAATGGGATCCTTCTTGACTGTGTTGCTTTAGGGTTTTAGGGTTTCGGGTTCTAGAGCTTTAGTCTTTAAGGGTGTAGGGTGTGGTTGTGGTGGTGATAGTGGTGGTAGTAGCACTTCCATTATTGTGCCAATAACTACCACCTGTTCTTCTTCTGAACTGCTTCTTCTTTTTCTCCGTCTTTGGAGGAGGACTATAATTATTTCTGCTACTGCTACTACTACTACTACTACTACTAATAATTTAGGGTTAATGGGCTTAATAGGGTTTACTACATTTAGTCAGGGACTAGCACAGTAGCTTCAGCAAGCTGAGGTGTGGACGACTTCTTCGATGTCGACGATCTGTGGTCTTGGTGGATGCCAATCAATGGTTCTTTCATCTCGGCCATGTCTTTGGGCTCTGGTTTGGTAATGTAGTTCAGGGGTTTTAGGGATTCTGCAGAAATATCGGGCATACCCACACTAAGCTTAAACCCTAAACTAAACTCCTTCAATCCTTAATATTAACGCCTAAATCCCTAAACCCTTCAAACCCTAAATCCCTCAGGTACACCCCTCCGGACACCGACAATGGCATCCGCACAGTCAGCTTCTGGAAGATTGTTCGGTGGCCCGATGCATTTAGGGATTTAGGTGTCGGGGCCTGGTGTTTTGGAGTGTACTATTAGATAGCCAACCGAGGCAGCAGCAGAATGGCCACTATCGCTCTGTCGGGCAGAACTTTGTCTGGCAGCCCAACGACAATGTTGCTTGATGAAGTTTGTTATTAACTATTGGTGTAGTAAACCCTAAACCCTAAACCCTAGTAGTTGAACTAATTAAGGACAACTAAACACCTAATTATACCTTCAATAAGCCCTGATTCTGCAAGCCACTAAGTCCCAGTTCAACCCCGAGTATGCCGAACGGGAAGTGCTGAAGCCTAACTGGTGTATTTCGGCCATCCCCGGGGTGCAGCGGTCCTTCATGCAAATCGGAAAGTGGTCGTGCGATCGCATGGGGATGGCCACGCCAACCCACCGCAGACGCAAGGTCTTCATTCTGGATATGCCACTTAATTTCAATTAATTCCGAACTAAGCAGGATTGTTTAACTCTGAGATATTGCAAGACTGACAGATCTTACTCAGGAGCCATGAGCCAGCCCGCAACTCCCAGCGCAGGCCCCGGTTGACTCTGATCAAGGCACCTTGGCTTCAGCAGGCTTTAGGGCTTAGGGTTTAATGCTGTGTTTTATGTGGGCCTAGCAGTGACCTGTGACTGTCGTCTAAGTTGGACCATAGCACCGTTCCGAATGAGCTGTGGAAGTTTGTCAAATATGCACAGTAGACTGTCCTCAGTCCTCAGTCCCCAGTTGCATGCAGCATGCAGGGTTTGCACTGTAAAAGATCAATAGGAGGGTCCAGCAGTCCTGCAGTCTTGCAGTCCTGTCCCAAGATCCTAAATCCTAAACCTTAGTCCCTAGACCCAAGCTGCTCATTGCAATGGGGACAAGTCCTCAAGCCAACTGGGCATTTCCGAAAGTCCTGGTGTTCAGCAAGCTACAGCTCCTGGTGTTCAGCGGAGCTACAATTCCTTGCTACAATGTAGCTTTGTCATGCAGATCGGATAAGTGGACCTGCGACCCCTGTGGGCTTGCAGCAGTAGCTTTTTTGATGAAATACCAATGGCTACTGAAGGAGATCGAGTGGAGATGTGATTGTAATTTTGAGGTGATGTCTTTGAATGCCACTATTGATATTTAATTTGTGCACAACATTCGATCAATTGCCTAATTCAATATGCTCCCATTCTGGCTGACTGATGCCCCGCAGAGGAGCTGCAAAAATGTGTGCAAGGGCCACGGAGTTTAAGGCTTTTGGGGCTTTCGGGTTTAATTAGTCCTTAGTGCTTTTGGGTTTTAGGCTTTAGGACTGTTGGGAAAATAGGCTCCAATGCCCAAGCCACACCAAAAGCCTAAAGGCCCTAACACCCCCCCAAGCCACACCAAAAGCCTAAAGGCCCTAACACCCCAAAACCACCAAGCCATTAACTTTACATCCTTAAAGACCCTAAAGCCTCAACACCTCCCAGCGATCAATAGTCTAAAGGCCCAAAGTCACAAAGGCATACAATCTAAACACACCACAAACCCTCAAACCCATGTAAGCACCTATTGCCACCAATAACCCAAAGCCCACAACATCAACAACCCTAACCTATTCTAAGCTTTTCATAAGAGGCTAGGTTATTCTTTCCCCCCAGGACCAAAGGCCTACTCAGCCCCGACCCCCAAACTACCAAAACCTTAAATGTCCTGGAGCCCTTAAACACCAAAACAAAACCACCTCCAGCCCCTTAACCCCTACACCCTAAACCCTGCATAGCCCTGCGTGCAGGGCACCAGTGGTCGGCGCAGCGCAGCTCCAAAAGGTTGGCTGGTCCTGGGGATTAGGTTTGTTAGTAGGTGTTTAGGATATTATGTAATAGGGTTTCGGAAAATTTGGTGTTTCAGGGTTTAAAGTTAATAGTATTCGATGTTTCTGGGTCTTTTTAACACTTTGCTGATTGTTCCCTTTTGGGTTCCGGTAGACTAGACATCCGGGTTTGCTTTATTTTTTGAAATGGGTGTACTTTAAGGTGATTTGGGTCTAGCCTAGGGTTTTGTGGTGTCTATTTAAGTTTCACAGCCTATTGGGGCATTGGGGTTTTGAGATTGGGGTCTACAAGACTTTGGGGCTTTTGGGGCTTCTAATTCTGACTCTAAACTCCCAATACCAATGAAATTAAACCCTAATAACCTAAACAAGTAATACGCTTTATTATTAGTCCGAAGACACAATGAGGATGAAACCAACAAATGCCTTAGTGCCCACTAGCAGTGGGCTAGAGGCCCGATTAATATTTAAATTGAATCATACCAAGTAGAGCCTGACACCCTAAATGCCCTAAGACTAGGTTTTGGTGGGCTATTTCCGGATCCTGGCCAAGATATCAAAATTTAGGGGTTTAGGGCATTGGTTGTTATGTAAATAAGAATGGAATAGGAAGGGTTTCATGGACTGACATCACATTGCACCGAACCTGCAATACACCCTAGCTGCCAGTCCCTGGTCCTGCAGTCTTAATTAAGTAGTCTAGTACGTTGAGGTGAGGTCTTCTAGGTTAGCATTTAAAGGGTTTAAGAAGTTAGGGTTTTAGTGTTTAGGCCTTAAAAAGGTCTAATTTAAAACTTTAGGGTTTGGGGTTATTAAGGGTTTAGGGTTTAGGGGCTTAAGGTTTAAGGTTTAGAGTTATTTTTTCTTTTGCGCATCGGATGGAAGCCAGCAGGCACGGATGTGTGTCCAACCGTGGGCTTCCCTACGACGAGTACTACTGCAACGGGCGGGCGCAGAAGCAGCCAGAAGTTCCCGAAGAGCCTGTGATGACGGAGCCCGAGCCTCCCATCGAGGTGGACGAACTCGACCTCGGGGATTCAAAGCAAGATGGAGCCAGGGTTGCCTCTGGACTTCCAGGATCCCCCAGGAGGAGCTCAACCAGCAGAGTTGCGAACTCTGAGCTCTGGAATTCCCTCGACATACAGAGGATGGGCCACAAACTTCGGCCATTGACGACATCGAGCCCATCGAGCTGTTTGCATGTCTTAGTAATACATTTAAGCCTAAACCCTAAATTTAAACCCTAAACCCTGAACCCTAAATTAAACCTTAAACCTAAACAATAAATGAACGAATTCTAGTCATCTTTTGACTGATAGCAACCCAAGAAAAGTTGAACAAGATATGTCAGTCAAGGAATATCAAACCTACTAGGTCTCAAACGCACCAACCCAAACCCTAACCAGCCTAAGCACAGAATGCTACGACCCTTAAAAACAATACCATAAACACCCCTGTCCCCCAGAACCTTAGTAAACAAACCCACAAACAGAAACAAAGTGAAGACCCTAATGACCCACCTAGTCTAAAAAACTGTAACATGAACCCTAAAAACCCTAAGCACTCAGACTCTATAAACTTAATACTCAAAAGACAGAGTGTTTAGGGCTTAGAAATTTGGGGTTTAGGGGTTTAGGTATTCAGGGTTTCGGGTTCAGGGGTTTAGGGGCTTAAGGGTTTAGGGCCTAGGGTTTGGGGTTTAGGGTTTATGGTTTAGGGTTTTAGGGTTTTAGGGTTTGGGTTGTAAGCAAAACAAAACCTTGCAAGCTTCCACCCTAAAGCCCTAAAGCCCTATCAAACCCTAAGCGCTGATAAACCATGAATCCCAAAACCCCCTAAAAACCCTAAGCCATGAACCCCTAAACCCTAAAACTCGAAATCCCTTAAACCCTAAACCCTAAATTCGAACCCTAAACCCTTAACCCCACACCCAAACCCTAAACCTTACACCCTTACTAGACAAACCTGTTACAGGCCCTTCTTCTCCTCCTGGTGCTGCTGCGGCTTCGATGGAGCATTGCCTTGAAGGCATTGCAGGGTTTCTTGTAGTATCTCAGTGTGTTTTAGTTAGCTTAGGTTCTTTTAGCAAGTTTTAACTTGTTTTTTTGCTCATAAAGGCATAATCCTGATACATTATTCCATGTTGCAGGCAAGGTTTATTGGCTACCAATCGGGATAGCCATGTTTTAAGGTTGCATGGATGTGGGGTATCACTAATTGCTCATTAAGCTTGTAGTCTCAAGTAAGTGTTGTGTGTTCGGCTTAGAGGGGCTGAAGGATTTACGGATTTACAGGATTAATAGGGTTTGTTCACAATAAGAAGTTTATTAAGTGGTTAGGTTGGCTTATCCACAGCCACAGACCCTAAACTCCTTAATCCCTAGACCCCAACAGTGTCCTTAAAGCTCATGTTTGAGGTTTGAACACCCTACAACCCTAGACCCCAAATTTTCCTAAACCCTGAACCCTAAACCCTACACCCTGAACCCTAAACCTAAACACCGAACCCAAAACGGAGGGCTTAGTAGTGTTTCAGGCTTTACCTCTCACTCCTAGAAAGCCTAATGACTCATTCAATTCTTAAATGTTTCAATCTGTAACCCGAGACTCTAAGTAAGCCCTATTAAACCAGAAGAACCCTGTGTTCAGGCCGCGCCTGCACTTTGGAGACAGGATGAAGAGCCTCGAGGCAAGAGCAGGGGTTTCAGGGCTGAGTTTGAGAATGGGCCTTGGGTGTAAGGTTGTAAGATAATAATTTAGCCAGTCAGGTTTGTGTCTACATTGTTTGCCATCATTTAGGGATGATCATGATCCATTGTTTAGTAAGGGTTTAGGGTGGCCAAAAACCTAATGGGTAGTTCTCGAATGGTGTGTTAAGAACAGGATTTAGGTATGTATTCAGTATTGCAGGGTTAGAGGATGGATCTCAACAAATAACATGAACACTGTAGAATAGAAATAATATGTTTAAGGTTGAAGGGATCTGCGTTGCAGAATTACATGTCAACTGAATATTCAACTCAGACCAGTAAGAATAGGATTTTGTGGGCTCATCTAGTGTCTTATTAACTGATAAGCCCCTACTTTGAACCCCAAGCCCTAAACTCTAGACTCAGAAGATTCATTTTATTATGTTTTGAACATGCAGGGCTTTCCAGTGGTTAAAGTTTAATCCCTAGAAAGCCTGATGTCACTCAATTATGTTTTACACCTCAGACACTAAGTAAGCCCTGTAAGCCCTAAGCACCTCAACCTTTAAACCTAAACCCAAACCCTCAACACTAAATTAAAACCCTAAACCCTAAACAACTGAGTCCTGCACCCCAGAGGTGCCTGCTCATCGCCACAGCTGAGCCTGCAGGCACAAGCAGGGTCGATAAGTAAAGGTATTTAGGGTTTAGGGTGTAGGATTTAGGGTTTAAAATTTAGGGTTTAGGGATTAGGGGTTTAGGGGTTTAGGGTTTAGGGTTTAAAGGGTTAATAGTTGGGGTCTAAATGCCAGTTGGGGCTCAAATTGTTCCATACCCAAAGCCTTAAAGCCTTTTAAATTAAATCCTTTAATCCCTAAACCCCTAAACCACTAAACCCTAAAGGTTTTGGGTGGCTTAGGGTTTAGGTTTCGGGATAGGGTCAGGAAGGACCTGTCTATGGTGTGGATTTAATTGCTCCGGCAGAAATACACAAGCTTAAATTCCTAATTTAGGGTTTAGGGTTTGGAGGTTTAATAGGTATTACATAGTTAGTGGATTTTGTCACCCTTAAACCCTGCACTTGGCCCTAAACCCTAAATGAGCCCTAAAATTTAAACCCTAAATACCGTTTTTGCCTAAACCCTTTAATTAGCCTTGTGCAGGAAGCTGGTTTGCGGTGCACCATCACCTACCACATGGAGGTGCAGCACTCAGGGACCCTAAACCCAAACAAAACCCTAAACCCTAAACACTGAGGGTGTGCAGTGCTGCAACACTGATCATGAGTGCCGACTGCAATGCAGGTGCATCCCCAATCACACTAATCCCCGGACTCAGGCCCAAATCTTAATCTGCGCGGTAAAATCCTTTCAACTCAGCCTGTGCCAGGTGCTACTACTGCTGCCCTGTGATTTTGGTCCGGGCCTGACTCGTAGGCAGGCAGAAGTGGTGGACTGCAGTGACCTGATTGTGTTGACATGCCCTACAGTCTTGCAGTTCTGCTGTCACACACAAGGATAGCAGTCAGTGGCATGCCATGTCTCATGTTTCCTGCAGTCCTGCAGTCCTGCTGTCCCTTACCACAATGGCTCAATGATGCTGAAACAAGATTTTGTTTGGCTGCTGTGCCTGCCCTTCGGTGGCTGGGGCCCTGGCAGACTGCAGGACTGCATGACAGATCGAGGGCACCTTCAGGTACAGTGGGGTTTATCGAAGCCAAGTCACAGGTTGGGTTTAGGGTTTAGTTAGGGCTGAGGGTTTAACAAAAATAGGATATAGGGTTTAGGGTTGTTGCTGGCCCAAAGCACATCAGGTTGAGGATTGTTTTTGTGTCCAGGGTTGGGTTTGGGGCTTTAGGGTTGAGGGCTTAAGGTTTAAATTCATTTCTTAGGCTTAGTATAGTAGGTGTTTGTTGGAAGGAATTGTTGGCTTGCATGGGCTGCCTGAGGTAACTTCTTTTAGGGCCACCATCTCTAGGAGCCTCAGTTATATAGAGTTCTCCTAAACCACACTACACCCCTAAACCCTAAAACCCTTACTACATATGTATTGAAGAGTTCTTCCCTCGATAGTCCAATCATGCCAATGCACTAAGCTGTGACAGTGAGAGAAACCCCAGATCAAAGCCCTTGCAACAATGCTGCAAACGAGCCTGAAACCCTAAACCCTACCAAAACCCTTAAACCCTGAATTAACCCAGCTCTAAACTCTGAACCCCAACAAAACCCTTAAACCCTTAATAAACCCTAAACCCAGGCGTTGTTTCCGGCACCTGATGCAGCCGAGCCGGTGAAGTCCTGACTCCGAGGACAATTATCCCGTGCAGTCCTATCTCAAACTAGTCATGTCTATTTGAAGAGTACTGGTTCACGGTCTGTGAAATGTTGAGTATGCTATTAAGAAGGGTTTGGGGCTAGGGTGCTGCAGTCTGTGCAGGACAGTCCTCAGTCCTGCAGTCCATTCGCGCAGGCGGCATCACCGAGGTGCCTAGATAGCAGGGTTTAGGGTTTAATTTGAGGTTTAGGGTTTAGCAGGGTTTTGGGGGTCTTAGGGTGATAAATTCAAGCTTGACTTGTCTTAATTAAGTTATTAGGCTTTGGGTAGTTCTTTGGTCTCATTCGGGAGATGTTTTGGGCCACTACTAAGACTTGGCTTTTCGGAATTTGGAAGCAAAGACACTTCACTAGTTTCAGGGTTGAAATGATCTAGGATTCCAGAGAGACCCAGGGATAGTTAGGGTTCCGGGGTCAAAGATGGGATGGGATTTACACATTCGGATAGGTAGCCTAGGGTTTAGGGTTTAGGGTTTAGGTAGGAAGATTATGAGTCCTACTTATCTTCTGGGTCTTAGAGCTCGGAACTTTGAGGCATCAATACCAAACCATGGTTTTGGATTCAGATTCATTCAGTGATTCAGTCAGTACAACAGTTATTTGAGTTGACAAATGAGATTGAGCCTGACTAGAGTAGGGAATAGTAGTGGTTCTGGACCGAATATTCTGAGCCTAGGAACACTCAAAAATAATTGATACTTCCATGAAAACCCTGATTCCTATGTGAACCATAAAACAAACACACCCTAAGATTTTAAAGCCAGGTAGAAGTGACACTGGGTGGATCGTGCAAAACGACAGCTGCTCGGCTTTGCAATTGAACATCGGGTTCGGCACTTCAGGATTGCACTGCTGGGTGTCTGTGTAGGATTGCCAGAATTACTCGGGGCCTCCGGGATTTAAGTATTACCTGCTGAAATTCCTGTCATTCCCAATCCAGGTTTGCCTGCGCCGAGTGTGGCTCTCGACTTCCCGGCAGCAGCTCGGCAGCAGCAGGAGGCAGGGAACCCCTGTCACAGGAGTCACATTGTAGGTTTAGGGTATTTAGGGTTTAAGGTTTAATTTGATTGAGTTTAAGAATTAGGGTTTAGGGTTCTCCATCATGCATTACAAGAACCTCATCTGCAAGTACCACAGGACCACCACTGCAACTGCTGCTACAACAACAACTACTACTACTGCATTTTTGCTACTACTACTACTACTACTACTACTACTGCTACTGTTATGCTAAACCCTAAATTACTAAATAGTGCTAAACCCTTTAAACCATTTAAACCCCAAACCCCCCTGCTACTGCTACTGCTGCTGCTGCTGCTGCTACTACTACTACTACTACTACTACTACTTCTACTACTCCTTCTACTGCTCCTACTAGTACTACTGGCTACTACTATGAGCACAACTGCTGCTGTTGTTACAACACTGCTCTTGCTGAGCACTGCTGCTGCCACATCACTCAATGGCACAGAAGCAACTCTACGAACCTCAGGCAGGAATGAAACAGTCTCGGCAATCGTTGGAGTAATGGGTTCACAGTATTTAGGCTTTCAGTTCACTATGAAGTTGCTGTAGTGGCAACAATTCTCCTTTGTAGTTGCAGAAGCAGCAGCAGTCCCAATCCTTGTAGGAATGATTCCAGTTCCCGACCGGCCGACATCACCATCAGGCCTGAGTTCCCGAAGCCCTTAAGGTTAGGCGGACACCTTAAGCACTTCGGGAATCTAGGGCTAGAAGCCCGAAGCTCTTAAGGACGGATTGGATTTCCCGAAGTGCTTAAGGNNCCTTAAGCACTTCGGGAAATCCAATCTGTCCTTAAGAGCTTCGGGCTTCTAGCCCTAGATTCCCGAAGTGCTTAAGGTGTCCGGCTGACCTTAAGGGCTTCGGGAACTCAGGCCTGATGTTGCTGTCGTCACCGGACCACAAATGAAGCCTGAATCTTAGTCCTGCCCCACCACTGCAAACCGTATCCTCAGACACCCAGCCAAGGTAATGTTCGGTGGCATGATGCAGATTCTGACCGACACGACGCCACCGCACATGATTGGAAAAGTGGAGCCCAAAGCAGCCTTTTGTGATCGAGTTTGTGTACAGGACACAAGTAGGACTTGTCCAAATCAGCAGCCTCTTTGTAAAGATGTGCAGTCCTGCATGTCGCAGGAGAGTCTGAAGCGCAAATTGAGAAGATGGAAAGCACAAGGGAGGCATGCATGCGAGGAAGTTTCCGCAGAGAATGATGATCTGCTGGACAATGCAATGTCCGGTCTGTCTCCGAAGGAGCAACGTCTGAAATTCTATGCTACCCATAGGGCTAGGGGTTTTTCCTTGAAGTATGTGGCTGCATTGTGGAAAAAACATCCTCTTGTTGTTGCTCGAGAGGAAGTCAGGCAGGTGAAGAAGTCTGCAGCCCGAGATTTACGGGCATTTAGAAAAGCACAGAGATTGCAACGTTTGAAAGCTAAATCGGCAGACCTTGCAGATAATTCAAAGTAGATCCGATCACTTTCAAATTTCATGATTTAATTCTTAATTCGAGCAGTCCTGCAGTCCAGCAGTCCTGCAGTGGCACAGTGCAGTGTGGAGATCCGGAAAATTGAGTTCTGAATCTGTGTGCTACATCCGATACTGCTCTCCATGTTACATGACAAAAGAAGCTCTGGAGATACTTTGCATTGGGTAGCATTATGCCCAAGCATAGAGTCAGGCGACCTAAAAAGAAGCCTGCCAAGAAGCAGAGAGTGGTTGAGCAAGAAGTTCCAGCTGATGTTGATCCCTGGAATGCATCTTCTGCTGTTGCTTGGAATCCAGTCGATGAGCAATCCGAAGATCCCTGGAAATTTGTGGTTGAAGAGGATGACCCATGGGCCCAGTCTTGCAGTCCTCAGTCCTCAGTCCCTGAAGATCCATGGGGTCATGAGGTTGAGGAGTCTGTGCAGTCGAGTGGGCGGCATGTGTCGTTAGATTCGGGCAGTCGCTTACTGGCAGAGTCCACTTTGAAGACTCACTCCAATTCTTATGAGATTGCTGCAATGGACACAGACAGGGTTCGACTTCGATGGGCTCAAAAATGTCCCCGTGCCAACTGCCAACTTGAAGGTTGTGCACCCCGGGCACTGCATTTGAAGTCCCTCCAAGACTTGTGCCGGGACTTCTGGAGTATCACTGCAGAGGAAAGGGTTCATCTCCTTCAGGTCACCTATGGTGATGGGACTGGCAAGTCTACTGAGTACTACATTGGATCCTCACGTGTTTGCTTCTGTAATTTTTGCAAGAAGCTAGGGTGCAGCCAGACCACAATGAGAAAATATATAGCTGGACAGCCGGACATGCGAAAGAAAGGTGTCAGTGGTGAGACCAAGTGGGGCAGTCAAGAGCGCGAAGCCCTTGCAACATTGAAGTGTGACCACTTCTTCAGGGAGCTGCACCAATCCGTTGCAGAATGTATGCCAGAAGATGATGAAGCAGCGGTGGAGGACCCGTGGGAACAGGACTCCTGTTGAAAGTGATTCTTGTGAGAGGTGGTTGCATCAGTAGGACAACTTGTCACGTAGTTTCAGATTTTTGTCCATGGCAGGATACTCTCTATGGCCATGTGTCCACACCACTCACAGTCTCCAGTCTTGCAGTCTATGGTGGGTTGCAGCGACGCTACATTCAGAAGTGCCAGATTTCTGATCTGTATTGGCAGTTTCAAGCTGAATGGTCTGCCTTGACTGAGCTGCACCCACACTATGGTGCAGAGCTGCCCAGCTATGATACCTTTCGGCGCAGGTGGAATTCCCACTGGAGCAACATGATTCGCATGCGAGAAAAGAGTCAGCACAAGCAGTGCCAGCGATGCTTTGACCTGCAGCAGATTTTGCATAACCCCAAAGTGTCCTGGGCTCGCAAGATGGAGATTGCAAAATTGCTGCGGCAGCATCAAAAGGATCAATACCAGGATCGACTCCTGTATTGGTCCCTGAGATGGGCTTCGACCATCCAGGCACAGTCTTGCAGTCCTCAGTCCAGCCAGTCCCAGCAGCCCTTTGCTTCGACCATCCAGGCACAGTCTTGCAGTCCTCAGTCCATCCACTCCAAGCAGCCCTTGCAGTCAGGAACAGTTCTCACTGTCATCATCGATGACATGGACCACAGCAAGTTTGCGTGGCCACGGTGGGAGTTTCGCAAGCAGCCACATGAGTTGGATGGATTGATACGACCAACAGTCACATTTACAGGTGCATATGCCCATGGATGGGGCACCTACCTGTATATGGCTGGCCCGCAAGTTGTGGGGGGATCGGACTATTTTTTGGAGGTCCTCTGTCAGACATTGGAGCAGGTTTGGCAGTCTTGCAGTCCTCAGTCCTGGCCATCTCATCTGGTGCTAGTGGCTGACAACACCACAAAGTCAGCCAAAAACCAGTATGTGCTGCGATTTCTGTCTTACCTTGTGGGCCGTAAGATTTTCAAATCAGTGACTCTGTTTCAGCTCATGGTTGGCCACACACATGAAGACCTGGATCAGCTTTTTGCAGTTGTGTATTCGTACCTGAAGAAGAAAACAACCTGGGAAACTCCGGATGAGATTTTGCAACACATCAAGTCCTGCTGCTTGCTCCCAAATAGAATGGTGGTTTGGCACTGCTTGTTGGCTAGGTTACTGCATTGTCCCGAAAAGGCAGAAGCTTATGCAACTGAGGTTTGGAGACCAGTTCTCATGCTCAACGACCAGGAACAATTTCTGCCAGACATGTGACAGGAGTGCGAGATTTCGAGAATTGGCTCCAGCCCTTGGGTGTAACACTGTACAATGCACTGAGACAGAGAGGGTGGAAGCATCCGCTTGCACGGACAGGAAACCTCCCAGAAGTGCCTCACTGCTTCACAATGATTCTGGGTGATACAATGTGTTTGAGGCACAGGCAGCTGATGGAAGAGAGTTTGGATGGGACAGCAGTCTATGTGTGCGTCAAAATGTACTCTCGTGACTTGAACCTCAGCCAGCCCCCCCTCAAGGCTGCCACCATGGCCCAGATTGCTGCAGTCCAGCCCACTGTCCCGCGTGGTGTTCATACTGCAGTTGAGCTGTCTGCCCTTCAGATTGAGACTTTCTCTAGATTGGCAGATCTGGCAAACAAGTATGGCATGATAGAAGCTGGCAAGGCTTTGACAGCCCTTGTTCTTGTGAGGCGCTATGAAGTGCATCCTTTGGAGTTTCTGAAACAAGAACCCAAACTTTTCGGTGCAGAGCCAGAAGGCTTTGCACAATTGCCATATTTGCCTCAGTCCTGCTGGAGACTGATGGCCAAGGTGCACCGTTGAGCCGACAGTCTTGCAGTCTTACACTCTTGCAGTCCTACAGTCTTGCAGTCCAGCAGTATTGCTGTCTTGAAGTCCTGATTGCCAAGATTGCAGAGACATGTCGGTTGCAAACTGAAGATGGTTATGACTTTGCTGTTCAGCATTCACAAATGGCTGCCAAGTTGGAACATTGAGCAGTGCAGCAGTTTCCAGATTCAGTTGTTCTTGCATGTCAGTGTTGTAGCACTGCTTCCTGTGTCTGTGTGTTGTGCATGCATGCACAGTGCCATGAAGTTGTTTGCTTCATTGAAGTGATGACTGTTTTCTGGCTGTGATTCAATCAAGGTGAGTGTGTAGCCCAGTTTTGCAGTCCTCGGTCCTGCTGTGAAGCAGTCTGGCAGGGACGCAAACATGCAGACTGGCCAGAACCTTGCAAGGACATGTGGGCTGGTGATCTTCGGATTGTCAGTTGATGCAGTTCTCCAGTCACAACTGTTTAGCCAGGGTACTCGTGATCTTCAGGTCTTGGAAATATTCAGTGTATCCAAAACATTGGTCCAGGCAGCAGAGACACGAGGGCTGAGTGCAACCAGTTTCGACTACATGAACCCGGGGCAGGGGGACATTTTGACAGAGGCTGGCTTTCATCAGGCAGTTCGGCTGGTTATGCGTTTGCAGGAAGCTGGCCTGATGTGCATTGCACCCGATTGTTCCAGTTTCTCTTGGGCATGCACAAGCAAGACCAAGCGCACCAAGCAAAATTTTGCAGGAGATACAAGCAATCCCACTGTCAGACAGGGGAATTTCATGGCTGAGGTGGCATTCTTCCTTTACTGTCTTGCAGCAGCACGAGGAATATATGTGTGTCTGGAGAATCCTGTGGGATCCACTTTGTTTTCATTCCTCAAGAAACACATCATGGCACTCGACAAAGTCCTCAGTCCTCAGTTTTTCTTGGTTGACCGCTGCGCTTTTGTGACCGAGAGACCTACGTATGGCAAAAGGTACAAGTTCATGTGCTTGCACCCCAGTCATGCAGTCCTCAGTCCATGCTGGTTCAAAGCCGCAGTGCACAGTCGTTGCACCTGTAAAGAGAGCCACTTGGCATTGATGGGTGAGAAAAAAGATAAGGATGGAAAGACCAAGAAGAGTGGAAGTACTGAGCTGAAGGCAAGTGGTCTTTACCCAGCAGCACTGGGTGAATCAATTGTGCTTGCTTGGCTGGCCCGTTTTGCTCCGGATGCAAAGCCATGTCTACTGGAGAGAAAGCATCCTTTGCCAAGTCTTGTATCAGATGTCAGCCTTGCAGTCCTCAGTCCTGCTGTTGATGCTGCAGCCAGACCTGCAAAGAAATGGGAAGATTTGAGAATTGATGAAATTCGAGCCCTTTTTGGTGAAGAACCTGAAGCTGATGATCCTTGGGGAGAATCTGAACCTTCTGCTCCTTCGAAGAAGCCGGCAGCTCGATCCAAAGCCAAGTCAGCCAAGCCCAAAGCCAAGTCCAAAGCAAAGACCAAGAAGGTGTGTGCCATGAAAGCCATGAAGAAGCCCAGTGCTACACCTTCCGGTGCAACACTGTCTTTGCCGAATGGACTCGAAGAGGATGATCCATGGGCAGGCTGCTGACTTTTGTTCGGTGTCTCTGTGTGTGGAAAAATGACTGGACCCTGGAATGAGTTTTGTGTTTTTTTTTCTGTGTCTGTGTGTTGTGCATGCATGCACAGTGCCATGAAGTTGTTTGCTTCAGTGATGACTGCTTCCTGGCCATGATTCAATCAAGGTGAGTGTGTAGCCCAGGCTTGCAGTCTTGCAGTCCTCATCAGTCCTGCTGTGTCACCACCATGTTCGGTGGGTTCATGGCAGCTTCTTTGGCATTGAGCCAAGAGTCCGACGAAGGGATTGCTGTTGAGTGGCCCCAGGATGAAGAGGGAGACACTCAGATGCTTGGTGATACCCCTGGTGCTGAGACTGTTACCCCAGGTGTGAATCCACCGAAGGTGACCGACCCACCAACAGGTGAGAAGGTATCACCTGTCAAACCTCGAGTCCTGTTTGGCAAGATCACAAGTCAAGAGGTGCTTGCTGCAGACAAGGCCGGTGTTGCAGTCCCTGGGCAAGGCAGTCTGGCAGTCCTCAGTCCCTCTGCAGATGTTGGGGCCTCCCCACTCCACTTGGTCGAGGCCAAAGCGCAGAAGAGAGCAAAGGCCAAGGCCAAATCCCAAGCCAAGACTGACCCTGTCCTCCCAACCCAAGACTCCACAGTCCAGCAGCCCAAGAAAAAAGGCTGGCCAAAGGGCAAGGCAAAGGCAAAGGCAAAGGGACAGCCTCTGAAGCGCCCTGCTGCTGTGATGAAAAGACCGGCTGCAGCTTCGACATCAGCCAACCGCATACAGGACAGTACTTTGTTGCAATTGTTCCCTCACCAGCAGTAGTTTGTTGCCATTGTGACCTCACCAGCCCAGAAGTTGTTGATTCGCTGCATGCAGGATGTGGATACCCAGAACATGGCCGATGTGACGGAGCTGCAAAGCACAGCTGCAGAGAAGCACCCTGAGGATTTCATCGACAGATGCAAGACTGAGCCCATGGAGGAGCAGGATGTTGACATGCAGAAGGATGTGGACATGAAGGATGCCATGGAGCACCAGGAGGACAACGACGACAAGGCCAAGCTTGTGGAGGACAAGAAGGAGGATGCTCCCGATTCCGAGATCAGTCCGACCAAGTCAGACAAGGATGCATTGGATATTGTACACAACAAGAACGTGGGTGTGCAGTGGCCAATGAAGCACACTTTTGCTGGGCGCTACAAGCCCAAGAATGCGTCCGGCGCTGAGCTGTGGACTGTGCGCAGAAACATGTTCTACACCTACGTCCCACCGTCGGAATGGAGTGAGAAGAATGAGCGTCTCTTCTTCTCTCTTGCAGACCCGGACAAGACCACAGTCCAGATCCTCCAAGAGTTCAAGAGGCAGATGGGGTACTGAAAATGTTTTGCAGTCCTCAGTCCTCAGTCCTAAGTGACTGTTGGAACATCTGGGGCTGAGTTTTGACATTATTTCCGGTCCAGTTTGCTCTGGATACCACAATGGACTCAGCATGTTAGCAGTGCTCAGTCCTCAGTCTGAAGTGGCTGGGTGACTGAGTTTTAATGCTTCTGTCTGTTGTGACAATTCCGGTGGATTCGGAAGACTGGGCTGGGCTGAGTGTTTGCATTTTGTGGCTAGACTATCTGGTCTTAACCTGAATAGATGAGTGACTGCACTCTGCTCCTTGAACACCAGCCTTGAGTAGCAAAGTAGAGGAATCAGCCCTCCATGCTCTTCCGAGGGGTGTGCACAGTGCATAGATGATCACTGATCTACTAGCAGGTGATAGGCTGCTCAGCTTTGTGGCAAAGTCTGCAGTCCTGCAGTGTGTAATGGTTGTTCAGGTATAATGGGAAGTTGCCTAAGGCAGTAATGGATTCCTTGGGTTGTGCTGAATGTGGACTTTGCTGAGCAATTGAGCAGAACTGGTTTATAGCATCAGCCGAAGCCTGAACTGGCTGCAGTGATGCAAGTTGATTTGGAAGGGGATTCCTTAACATTGCATATGTGGCTCTAACTAGCTCTAATATTGAGTCTTGAGCCTTGTAGATGCTGGGATTGGTGGCAGAGGAGACCAGGATCCCGAGTCCATTCAGTTCACAGTCAGCATCGATGTTAGCAGGGGAACCGGAACAATAAAAGGTTTATGAGTGTTGCACATGAAGTCACTGCTGCAATGGTTTTGTTATGCTTCCCTGTTGGTGCAAGCTCCTCTCTTGTGTGTTGTGTGTGTGGCCCTTGGCTGAAAGGACTTTAAAGGGCAGTCTTGCAGTCCTGCAGTCCTCTAGGTGAGAACCTGTGGGCCTGCCATGGATACAGAACCTGTTGCGAATCAGCAACAGCTTCATGGATTGTTTGCTGAGGCTATGAATCTCCTCAAAGCAGAGCTGGATGTGAAGACTGCAGACAACCAGGCAAAATACACAGATGTCTGTGAATGGATGGCAGAAAAGCTCTGCTCCGATGGGGAGAGGTTGGCCCACCAGAGACACATCGAGGAACTCCTGGCTCGCTGTGAAGCAGTGGCTGGAACTGAGGCAAGCAGCAGTCCTCAGTCCTCAGTCCAGTCCACAGTCCCCAGTCCCACAGAGTTCCAGGAAGGCAAGATGTTGAAGCGGTTCCATTTGAGAATCTGGCAGCTGGGGGGTCATGAAGCCTCACATGTCAAGGGGGCTCCACAACTCCATGGAGTTCGGGACAACATGCAGAAGTTCATGACTGGGATGGGGTGTGAAACACACAAGTTTCCCTTGGAGATTCTGTTCGATTGGCCAACTGCGTGGAAACCGAGTGGTGCTTCTCCGGTTCCTGGCTCACCGGTCGAGCCCTTCAGTCTTGGAGTCAGCATTGGGTCGACTGTCACCATGGCATGCCACCTTCTCATTTATGCTGCCATGAAGCTTGATTGGTTGAACAGTCCAGCAGTCCCAGACCATGTCAAGAAGGACGTGTCAGTCCGGTTGATGAGCTGCATTTGCAACTGGGATGTGATGGAAACAGTGACAGGTTAATTAAGACTTTCAGTGTGAATTTAAGGTTGTGTTTCAATTTCAACATTGAAAGAAAAGTGTAGCAGAAATGTGACAGGTATCTTCGGCACCTGCAGTCCTCAGTCCTCTGTCGAGCAGCAGTCCATGGAGAGTTTGCGAATCAAGACAGATGCAAGCGCAAGGAGCAGGCCCTCGATCATTAACATGCACTTTCTGTCTGGGTCTAAGTGTGTCCATGATTGCTCTTTGTGGTGAGTGAGTGTATGTTGTTGATGCCAATGCCAATGCTGTTCCCTGTGGACCTTAAGGTTCGACAAGGTTGTGAATGCCAAGGTGATGGCAGGATCACGCAAGGTTCGGAAGGACATGTTGCAGGATGTGATCAACCGCCACAACAGGAGCACTGTTTCCAAGTCCCGCATAAACCCTGACGAAATAGCTGCCATTCAAGTGTATGATTTGGCAACACCGACAGTTCGTCGGATGCTGAAGCTGGTGTGGGGAACGGAAGCGCCGCATCACACTGCAGTTCCCTTGTCATGTATTGCACAGCCGTTCCCTGATCAATGTTAGAGTTTGTGTGTGTTCTTGTCTGCCAGCCAGGGTTTTCAGTTGAAGATCGAATTTGGTTTGTAGTTGTTGTGGGTTGTATGTTTTGAAGTGGGATTCCAGACAATCATCCAAGCAACTGCCCAGGTTCTTCAACCCGACCAAGCAGCTGAGTGGCAACCTCAAGGTCTCACCTACTACCAACCCAGTTCCTGGACTTGAATAGGCATTCAATGTGCATTGTGAAATTTCAGGGCTGGCACACTTGCAGTCCTGACTTATCCAGTAAGTTTCATCTCAGTCTGCTTTCAGTTCCATTCAGTCAGTGTCAGATGACTACAGTTTCATTGTATTCCAAAACCACCACCGCAGTCCTGTTGAACAGTTTCTGGTACCTTACAACTAGTAGTAGTAGTAGTAGTAGTAGTACTACTACTACTACTACCACCACCACAACTAGTACTACTACTACTACTACTACTACTACTACTACTACTACGACTAGTACCACTACTACTACTACTACCGCCACCACCAGCACCACCACCACCACCACTACTGCTAGTACAACTATCACTAGCAACTACTGCCTTAAAACGTAGTTATTATCACTATTCCAGGGTGATTGATTCAAGGTCTGGCATGAAATTGTCAAGTTCTCTTGGGAGAAGATCGAGGAGGTGTTGCACAGACTGCAGGTAAAGTGGAATGGCAAGATCCAGGAGTATGTTGACAGGCAGCAGCCTCCCCCGATTCATCAGGCATCCATCTGTGGAGGCTTCCGTGATTCTGGCCGAGAGAGCCAAGTCTACCTCATGGCCTGTGTCATGGTGCACTTCAAGGACCAGATGAAGAAGGACATGACCCAGGAGGAGTATGACAAGATGATGCACCATTGGCGCCTGGGACATTTGGATGGGAAGCTCTTCCCCGAGGTGGTAGCCATGAGGCCGGACTTCAGCTTGACAGATTTGGGGCTCCGGATGCAGCAAGAAGAGTCTGTCAACAGTCTTGCAGTCCTGCAGTCCTCTGACCTGATGGATGATGAAGCTGCACTGGAGCAAGTGCGCACTCTCACCAACATTGCAAGGTCCCTCAAGAGAGAGCAGGATGAGATGCGAGGCTATCGTGTTGCATCCCAGCGACACATGGTGCAAACTGTGGCAGCCGAAGCTGAGTACCAGAAATCCATTGCACAGGGTGTGGAAAGTGCATGGGCCGACCATGCGATCTACTATCAGGTCAGTGCCACCAAGACATTGGGAATGGGGCAGGCATTCGAGCATGCAACACATAGGACGCTGGCCAGCCGTTTGATGCAGGATGTGAAGCAGATTCCAGTCATCACTGTGATGAACATTCCCATGCTGGGTTCCGCTGCATCATCATGTGTGAAGGCAATGGTGGGTCACATGGCTTCGGAGCTCCAGCAGTCTTGCAGTCTTGCAGTCTACCTGGTCATTCCACCCAACCAGGTTGCTTTCGGTTTGGGCAAGCTGTCCAAGACCGAACGTGAGGACAAGGTCTTGGCTCACCAGGCTGTCTGGAAGTCTGAGATTGAAAGTGTCACTGAGATCAAGCTTGTGAAGGCCACTGCACTTTTCGATCACGAGTCGATGTACAGTGACGATCGAACACTTGGTGTTGAGTTGTGGATTGTGCTAGCAGCAGCTGCAGAGTCGAATGTTTTCCAGTCCTCTGTCCTGCTGAAACGGAAGGCAATTCCAGGGCTGGTGACTTGTTTCCCGAGACAGTCCATGAAAAACTTCAGCAAGGATATGTCCTTTGTGACGGGTGGCAAAACAAACGGTGACCAAGACCTGGAGCGCACCAGGGCAGAATTTATATTGTGTGCTGGGTTGGCTGTCTTGGCTAGGATTTGGTTGATTGGGTGATCTTTTTTCAACACTGAGGCAAGCAGTGGTACTCCGGTGCCGGCTTTCTGTCAGAGGTAATCACCGCCCTTGTGAAGGGCACCAAGCTGACAGAGAAGCACACAGTCTTGATACGTGATGAGTCATTGTACGATGCAGAGCTCAGTCTTTCAGTGGCCAATTTGAATGCTGTCAAGAACAGCAGTTTCCCCAAGTTTGCCTATGTCGGGATCGCATGGGCTGGCAACGCACAGACTAAGGATCAGATTGTGGCAAATGTGGAGGAAGTCTTCACTGAGTATGTCAAAGCAGCCATTGCCAGGAATGAGTACCATCCTGTTACACTTCCACCCTCCCTGCTGTCGCGCCCAGTCTTGCAGTCCAGCAGTCCTCCAGTTCTGAAGCTGGACGTGTTTGAGATGACACAGCCCACATCCAACAATGAGCTGCACTGGCTCCGGGAAACCGTCACCAAAGCTAAGGCGTGTGGAGATGTTGCTTCCTGACAGTGAGGTGTGGAAAGGGTTGGGGTGGGCCCAGCTGTTCGAGAAGCACAACCAGGAGTTCAACCCCCAAGAGGTCATCCGAGCCAAACGTGGTCCCGAAACTGATGTTGCAGTGTTACTTGTTGGCAATGATTTGGTGATCCAGAAACATGCATGACCCAGAGTATGCATGTGTTGTTGCATGTGTTGTGACTCAGGTTGCAGGCGGACAACACTGCAGAGACAGCGTTGCCATCAGTCTTGCAGTCCTCTGACCTCGAGAACATGGGCAAATGCCAGGTGCCAGGGATCACGACCCACGAGTTCTATGTGAATGCGGCTGGTGACCTGTTTGTCCGGGGTCTTGCAGACTGCCTCCTGGAAGGAGGTCAGTTTCAGGTGCATGGTTTTTTCAAGACAGGCCGTGAGGCTTCAGAGCTGATGGCCAGTGCTGCTGATGCTGTGTTCCCTTACAAGCTGTCGGAGGAGTCCATGGTGCTGTTGCGTGCCAAAGCTGGCAAATCCCTGCCAGAATGTGTCCAGCAGTTTGGATTCAGACCGGGCAAGGTGAAGGACATTATGAATGCCATGCTGGTTGCAGGTCTCCCGAAAGCTGGAATCCACTTGCACTCGTGCGAAAGCACAGTCCATGGTAATGCAGTCGAGTGGAAAGTTCTTGCACTTGAGCCGGCATGCCTGAAACCGTCTGTCGAGGAGGCCTCTGAGGACCCGAACATCAAGTTCCCACCACCAGTTGTGCCGCATGCAAAGCTGTCCAGTTTTGTGGCCCTGAGCAAGTTGACACAGTTCGATGTGATGTTCTGTTTGGAGTATGATGACCAGGCCAACAAGCTCAAAGGCATGATGCCTCAGGCAGTCATGAAGTGCAAGGCCAGGGTTTCCAAGGATTCCATTGCCAAGTTGTGAGTAGCAGCAGTCTTGCAGTCCTCAGTCTTGCAGTCCCTGAGGCAAGCTTGGTGACTTGGTGGTTCCAGTTATTTAAACATAATACCAACAATATTCAATCCCAGCAGTGTTTTATCTTTGCATGCCAAGCATTTTGTGCCTTTCTGGGCTGCAAGCTGACACTCAATGTCAAGTCAGCAACAAGCTGTTCAGCGCTGCACTTCCGATTCCGATTCCTTGGATCTCTTCATCGCAGAAAGAAACTGCACAGCTGCAGCTTCTTGAGCCCTTGGTTTAGGGTTTTTAAGGGCATGTAGGGTTTAGGGTATTAACTGTTGTTCCTCGACATCACACATCATCGTTGTTGGTCGTTCGTCGTCGTGGTTCGTCATTGTGCTTTGTCGTCATCGTCCTCGTTCCGAGGCTGTGTCTCTGTGAGACTTTGAGCCAGAAAACCGTGAACCCCTAAACCCTAAATTTAGGGTTTTAGGGTTTTAGTGTTTAGGGGTTTAGGGTTTTAGGGTTTTAGGGTTTAGAGTTTAGGGTTTAGTAAGTTTAGGGTATTATGTTATTTAGGGTTTCGATTTAAGTGTGCTTCGTCGTTGTGGTTCGTCGTCCGTTGTCGTCATCGTCCTCGTTCCGAGGCTGTGTCTTTGTGAGACACCCTAAACCCCTAAACCCTAATTTAAACCCAACCCCGAGGCCCGGCCTCCAGCGGTGGAACCACGGTGAGCACCATGAGTCGGCAGAAGCTTGGCTGTTTTGTATAGCAGTCTACAGTCCTGCAGTCTATTAGGGGCCCCCTATGTTACAACTGTAATTAAATATGAACTAGTTTAATTGGGTTACAAAACTGCAGGACTGAGGACTGCTCAGGCCTCGAGCTTCGAAGTTTTGAATTATGGCTTCTTCAAGATGGGCCGTGAGGCTTCAGAGCTGATGTCCAGTGGATAATTACTGTCTACCTTACACTTTTGTTGTGTGGTTGAGAATGCGCAGGACATCATGAATGCAATGCGAGTGGAAGGCCAAGCAGTCTTGCAGTCTTGCAGTCCAACCATTACAAATAAAACAAGATGGGACCCGTAACTAAGACTGAGGACTGCAAGACTGTCGACTGCATAATCCCATGTAGTTTTGGGGCTTCGGAGGTCCTGCGCTATCTTATTCCTTAGCAGAACTGTGTGACCATGGATCTCCGAAGTCTGAAATCCTCAAGTCGCACCGGCTTCGAAAGTTTGTGCTTGTGAGAATGCAGTCTAGCAGTCTTGCAGTAAACCCATATTCTTAATTCTGTATTTTGCAGACCCATGCAGTCTCTAACTAATTGGGGTTCTGATGAAAACTGCAGACTGCCAATGGCCTTAAAGTGTACAGGGGAATGAAGGGCTTCACACAGCCACCGACACAGGTTTAATTGACAATTAAATTTAATTATTGAGCCATCAATTGAACCTGTGTCGGTGGTTGTGTGCTTAACAACAATAAGCTATCAGGCCTACAAGGCTTGAACATCTTCCGAAGCCAGTGAATGTTGAGGCTTGAAAAGTTGATCCTGCTGAGGCTCTTGGTTCTACAGTCTTGCAGTTTTGCAGTCCAGGTTATTCTAGGGACCGATATCTATAAACTAGGCTTAGGGGCGCTTACTGGTGGACTGCAAAACTGCTAGACTGTGTACAAGGCTTTGGGCCTGAATGGCTTTTTGCGGGTTCTACATTACTGTGGCTTCTTATGGGACAGCAAGACTGCTAGACTGTACAGGGCCTACTTTCCGGGCAAGCACCCCTGAATCAACCCCTGAACATAGTACAATAGTAGTAGATGTTTTTTTCACCCACTGTCGCAGTGTGCTTCTGCTCAAAGTCAACACATCCTGTTCCCAACTGTGTGTGCTGTGCCATGGACCCAGGCCCCATGGACGACTGTCCCCCCGACCGACGGGTACTGATGGAGTGTGAACGACAAGCAAAACGCAAGTGGGTAATCATTCTTCTCAAGATGACCGAGCAGTATGTACGAGCAAAGTTCCTTCAGATGAACAGAGATCATCAATCTGTTCCTCCCGGTGATCCTCCTGTGACGCCTAGATGCTTGGAGAACCTTTCCAAGCGTGAGTGGGAAAGGAAGTTTGTGCACTTCAAAAGGAGAGTCCGTGCTTATGCAGAGTGGCTCGATCTTATGAAATAATTCAATGCACAGTCTTTGCAGGTCTTGCAGTCTTGCAGTCCTGCAGTCCTCAGTCCATCATAGCAATACAGCTACAATCATCATACTAATATTTTAAAGGGCCTCAGACCTCAGAGGACTGCAAGACGGAGACTGCTTGCTGCATATCACCCGACTATAAGATCCGAGACACATCCGATGTGTTTGTGAGTGCAAAACTGTGCGAGCCTCAGATCAGGGTTTAGGGTTTAGGAGGGCCGAACCCACCCAAAATCGGTATCTTACTTACCTCTTGCTGATATCTTAGTTGTTGTGCCGATGGCTTCTAAACCTTAAACCCTAAACCCCCTAAACCCCAAACCCTAAACTCTACACCCCTAAACCCTAAACCCTACACCTCAACCGGGTGGCCTCGTCACGCAGCCGTGTGGAGAACCCAGGAGACTCCTCTTGGAAACATCGAGTGTCGCAAACTCCGAGAGGCTAAGGCTTAGGGGTTCGGGTTTAGGGGGTTTAGAGTTCAGGGCCTCGGGTTTAGGGTTTAGGGTCTATTTAGGGTTTAGGGCTTTGGGTTTAGGGCTTTGGGGTTTAGGGGTTTAGGGTTTAGGGTTTACCTTAACCCCAAATAACCTCCCTTTTTAAGGACTTGTAAAAAGAAATCATAACAAGGAACCCTGAAAAGGTAGGTTCTTTAGGGTACAGGTGGGGTTTAGGGTTTGGGGTTTAGAGTGCAGCTGCAGCGATCAGGGCAGGGCTTAGGCTTCAAAGTTTAGGGTTTTACTGTACCTCGATCGAGTCGAATCCTTCTTATCTTCTTCTTCTTATTTTGATGCAGTGTACACTCCTCAATTCCAGAACCCCACACCCTCGACCCAAAAGCCCCTCTAGAGGCTTGAAGCCCTAAACCCTAAACCCCTAAACCTTTAACCCCTAAATCCCCTAAACCCCCTAAACCCTCGACCCAAAAGCCCCTAAACCCCCTAAGCCCCGTAAACCCTCAACCCAAAAGCCCCCCGAGAGAGGCCTGAAACCCCTGAAGCCCCGCGAGCTCCGAGGTACCGGCTGGAACTGGAGTCCTGGCCAGAGGCGGATGAGGAGACGATGCCCGGGCCTTGTTCAGGGGGCTCGATGCGGGGTGCCCGGTTCCCTAAACCCAAAACCCTAAGCCCTAAACTAGACCCTAAACCCCTAAACCCCTAACCCCCTAACCCCCTAAACATTTTTCAGTCTTCAAGAAGTCTATAATGTATTAGTGCAGGTCTTAAACGCGTCCCGAAAGATTACTTAACGGGGTCTGTAAGAATTGTTATATACTTGGGTTTCTGAAGGGTTCTGTAGAGGTTCTACCATGGCTCTAAGGTGCTAAGAGCTGGCTCAGCGTGGTCTGCAACAGTTCTTAACGGGCTCAAAAGGAACACTTACAGAGCTCACGAAGGCTCTTAACATAAGACGGGGTTCTACCGCTCAATGAAGTTTCTTACGGGATTCCAAAAGGGTTCGGTCAGCATTGTACAGGGGTTGAGTTTTTGGCGTGTGCAGGTGTGTCGATTTTGAAACCCCTAAGCCCCAAAGCCCTAAAGCCCTAAACCCCCTAAACCCTAAACCACTCAGCCGTAAACCCCTAAACCCCTAAGCCCCTAAACCCCTAAGCCCTAAACCGCTAACCCCTAAACCCCTAGACCCTAAACCCCTAAACACTAAAGCCCAAACCCCCTAAACCCCTAAACCCTAAACCCTAAACCACTAAAGCCCAAACCCCCTAAACCCCTAAACCCTAAACCCCTAAGCCCTAGGCCCCTATCCCCTAAACCCTTAAACCCCTAGACCCTAAACCCCTTAACCCCTAAGCCCTAAGCCCCTAAACCCCTAAACCCCTAAGCCCCAAAGCCCCGAAGCCCCTAAAGCCTTAAACCCCTCAGATTAAGCAGTCCATTCAGCCATTCAGCGCCTTAATCCGCTGCGAGGCTAAGGCCTTGGTCAACCAGTCAGCTGGTTGCACTTCCCCCATGCAGTGATGCATAGATATGGCCTGCTTCTCCAAAGCCCTAAACCCCTGAACCCTAAGGCCGATTTTGAAGAGGGGTTTCATTTGGCGTTTCGTCGTTTGTGGCGGCTAGGGTTCTACAAGCCCTTTTTTTAGTATTACCTTAAGGGTTGAGGGTTTAGGGGTTTAGGGGTTTAGGGTTTAGGGGTAAGGTTGATGATATAAATCGTGCATTACCCTAAGGACCCTAAACTATGGGAATTATGGTATATTCCTTAGTATGGGTGGTGCAGGATTTATATCATCAACCGTATTTCTTGGGTTTAGGGTTTAGGGGTTTAGGGTTTAGGATTGCTTAGGATTGCTTTTTACAGGCTTTCTGGTGACTTATGGTGGCAGGCTGCGATCCACCTCGCCAAGCTGCTCCAGGAAGGAGGCGTCTCCACCATGCCGAAACGGGCGTATGAGCGCCTAACAGAGTGCAAGCACAGGAAGATGGGTGACAAAAGCACGTGCGATGCCGCGAAGTAAAACACTGCATAGTGCGATGCGTTTGCATAAGCATGTGGCCGAGGATTGATGCCAAAGAATATGCAACTTTGCATTGCAACGACATCCTGCATGAGAATTTCTCCTCCAGGCTGCAAAACAATTCATAAACTGTGTACACCTTTCACACGACGGAGCAGCTGGAGAGGAAGCCGAAAGGTTTGACAAACGATGCCACGGAAAGACCGGACTGGCTGGGATGTGAGGACCTCCGAGTTTTCCTTCATTCGGAGATGCTGGCTGACCGATACACACCGGCATTGCAGGTTCATACCAAAACCCTCAACTCCACACTGATGCTTCAGGACCTAAGCCGTAAACGGTACACCCTAAACCGAAACCCCTAAACCCTGAAACCCCTACACCCCTAAACCCCCAACCCCTAAGCCCTAAACCCCTAAACCCCTAAACCCTAACCTTAAACCCCTGAACCCGAAGCCCTAAACCGAAAACGACCTCTGCACCCTGAACCCTGAGACCCTCGTGTATTAGACCCACACAGCACTCATAACCCTGAAGCTTGAACCCTCAACCCTCAACGCTTTAGAGTCTAGGGTTCAGGGTTTAGGGTTCAGGGTTTACAGTTTAGGGTTTAGGGTTTCGACCTTAACCCCAAATACCCTGCGTGTTTCAGGATTCACATCAAAATATCATCATAAAAGAGAGCCCTAGCTTAGAAAGGGGCCCAGGTAAACCCTCAACCCCCCAGGACTAAGCCCCTAAACCCTAAAACCCTAAAGCCCTAAACCCTAAAGCCGAAACCCCTAAACCCTCCAAGCCCCAAAAACCGAGGCGCTACGTGGTCAAAGCTCTCAAAGCGAAAGCCGAGAGGCGGGACTTGCCAAGTGGGGTTTTGAAAGCTACCTAAAGGCCCCTAAGTAGTTCCTTTTTGGGATTACCTTATAGGATTCTAAATATAAGCCACAAAAAGGAACTACTTAGGGGCCTATGGGTATGGACACAAGCTCATGAGCACAAGGGTTTAGGGGTTTAGGGGTTTGGGGTTTTAGGGTGTAGGGTGTAGGGTTTAGGCTTATAGTGGTTTAGGGCTTAATATTACTAGCTACGGTTGATGATCTAAATCCTGCATTACCCACAATGAGGAATATGCCGTAGTTCCCATAGTTTAGGGTCCTTAAGGTAATGCAGGGTTTATAAGCTCATGAGCTGGACATCTTGAGGGTGTTTGGGGTTTAGGCTTAGCGGTTTAGGGTTTTGGGTTTTAGGGTTTAGGGTGTAGGGTTTAGGCTTAGTGGTTTAGGGCTTAATATTGCTACCTACGGCTGATGGTATAAACCCTGCATTGCCCATAATAAGGAATATGCCATAGTTCTCATAGTTTAGGGTCCTTAAGGTAATGCAGGGTTTACATCATCAACAGTATGAACGTAGGTGTAGGGTTTAGGCTTAGGGGTTAGGGCTTATCGGGTTTAATATAGGGTCCTCAATAATTACTAATACTATTTTGTCGGCTCCTTATTATCATTACAGTATAACGGACCCCAAAACCCTATTCTAATTATTGAGGCCCCTATATTAGGGTTTGGGTGTTGCGGCTTCGGGTGGTTTTGGTTTTTGCGTAGGGTTCAGGTCACCCTGTTCTTAAGGATTCTGTTTCAAAAGCGCCGTAAGGATTCGTTGAGACATTCAAGCCGTAGTTAAGCAGTATATGGGTAGTTTATAAATTAGGGTCCCTTTTAGGGTCTTTTTCTTTATAAGGGTGCCGTACTATATTCGGGACTTTGAATTTAAAAAAGGGGCCCCAATTTAGAGAACTACCCATATCTTTATGCAGTAAGGGTTCTTGAGATACGAAGGTAGAGAAATATGACTGACGTGAGGGTTCTGAGTGTGTGTCAGGATTAGGTTGGGTATGGGCACTGAGAATGGCCTCTGAACCCAAAGATCTTAAGCTCCAAGCAAGGGGCCTACCCTACAAAAAGCCCCAAGTCTAGGAACAAGCCCTTGCAGAAACGTGATTCCCGGAGCTGTGTGCGAGCCCGGTGTTGCAGAACTGGCACTTGCGAGAAGCAGTGCCTGTTGATTGCCAGCATGCCAACATACCATGATCAATCACCCTACTGCTGATGATCTAAATCCTGCATTACCTTAAGAACCCTAATCTATGGGAATTAATTCTAGTATATTCCTTCATATGGGTATTGCAGGATTTAGATCATCAACCCTAGTATGTCCACCCCTCACCGAACTTCAGAACTTCTGCCGTCCGCCCGGGCCGCCCTGTTTTTCCTACATCCCATCACCGCAAGCCCTGAATCCGCATTCGACCCCGACATGAAGCCCTATCCTTTACACGAACTTAAGTGAGGGGAAGCACCGAAACCTCTTAAACCCTAAACTCCCTATCCTTTACACGAACTTGAGTACCGAAACGCCCCGGGCGCTTGCAAGGAGCAGCCATGCGCCGAACAACTGGTACAAGGCCACAAGCTTCCGGGCCTCTTCCCTAGTAGTAGAGTCGACAACCTTTAACCTTTAACTTTTTGGGGTTCTATAATCCCTATATAATCCCAACATACTCCCAAACATTAACCTTTGGCTCCCCTGGGTACTGGACAAGCAGGCTTCTGAGTTATATAGGAGTGTGAATACTGCAATTACCCTGTTTAGGGTTTAGGGTTCTCACCATAACCTACTATTTAGCGGCGTCCTAGCATAGTTGGTTTCGGAGATTGTCTCAAGACCCTGCAAACACTTGGTTTGTATGTGTGGTCGTTTAGGATTCGGGTCTTCCACCTTCCACGCCGCTTCGAATGTTCGTGAAATCCTACTCGGCCATGCTGACAAGCTTCCGCTTTATGCACTGAAAAGCCCAGGCTGGCAAGTTTTAAGAGATTCAGATAACAATTTAGGAACCTGGTTCAGAAACCCTGGGCCTTCATCAGGGTTCTAAGTAGGAGTCCTAGTATCTTGGGGTGATCGAGGCCCTAAACCTAAAACCCTAAACCCTAAACACTACTATTTTGGGGGTGGTAGGGCCAGGGTTTCTTCATCAGGTTCCAACATTACGCCCTAAACCCTAAACCCTACCGGACATTATGAATTGGCAGGAGCGGCTCGTCAGTCGTCTCTCCGAAAGCTCTGAAGAGGGTTTAGGGTTTAGGGCCCGGATCAAAAGAATAAAGAAAATGGGGCTCAAGGATTTTTAGGGGCTCGTCGGGGTGGGGGTGGTGGAGGCCTGGGGGCGCGGGGGTTTAGGGAGTTTAGGGTTTATAGGGTTTCAGGAGTTTAGGGAGTTTTTAGGGGGTATAGGCGGTTTAGGGTTTAGGGTTTAGTTACGGATTTCAGAAAGGTTTTGCAGCGCAGATCCTTCTTCCGTATCAGACAGCGACAGGTGTTCTGCGCTGCTGACGTGGCGCAGACGGGACATGCGCCTTGCTTGGATTTGGTATTTCGAACTCCTTCGGCTTTACCTGAGAGTTGCCAAGGTATCTTTCGCATCTTCTAGTTGTTTCCGATGATTTGTTTTGGGGTGTTGCAGCTGTAGAGTTATTCCACAAGACATCGAGTTTGACGGGTCAAGATGGGTTAAGGTTCTAACTCACTTGAACTTGTACATGGTGACAGATATAGACATCCCACACCCTAAAACCTAAATGGGTAATTAGTTCTCTAAATCAAGGTTATAAGGGTGCCGTACTATATTTGGGATCTAAAAAGGGCCCTGATTTACAGAACTAGCCCCTACCCTAAACCCCAAACCCTACACCCTACACCCTATACCCTAAACCCTATACCTTAAACCCTAAACCCTAAAACCCTAAACCCCTAAACCCTAAAACCCTAAACCCCAAACCCTAAAACCCTAAACCCACTAGCTTCGGGCCTGAGCATGGACTAGCGGTCGACGATGATCGTGAGGAGGTGGTGCCCGGGAGGATCTAAAACGTAGATCCCCCTAACTTGAGACCCTAAGTACTAAAGGGTACTTTATAGGAACCCCCTTAAGGGATCTATTTTTTCTGGATCCTCCCGGGGGTCTGGGGTGGTGATGATGAGTGTTGCTGTAGTGGTGAAGATGACAGCGACGACGAAGAAGAAGAGCCGAACAATAGCACGGTGAAAGCGAGCACACCAAGGCTAAGGATGATAACGGGGACGCTACATCCTAAACCGATGCTGATGCCGGCGACAAATTAATTCGAAACCCTCAGCTCCTAAACCCTCTACCCTACACCTGGAGCCCTGAGCCCTGACGATGATGACGTTGGTGCTGATGATGAATGTCATTGCTGTCATAATCTTACAAGTATATGAGTATATGTATTTGCTATCATTATTATTTTGCAGTACTGTTACCAATCACTACTACTATTAAACCATTATTGTTACTCCCATTATTATTATTATTGTTATTACTATTAATTATTTGTCTTTATTTTGAGTACTACTATCGTTTACATTTAGTCGTAGTATTGTTGTTATTGGTGTCATGTTTATACTGCGCATAGCGACAAGCGGCTATGTTTCATCTAAGGTGAGCTTCGCCGAGTTTCGGAATGCCATCCGTGGGCGCACGCCGGAGTCCTAAACCCCAAAACCCCTGAACCCCTAAACCCTAAACCCCTAAACCCCTAAACCCAAAATCCCCCTACCCCTAAAAGCCCTAATCCCCTAATTACTAAACCCCTAATCCCCAACGTATGGGCACATGGAGCCTTTGAGCCAGCGAGTTTCAGGATTTCGGGTTCCGAGTTGCTCAGGGTACCTGGGTTTGTGGGTTTTTGATCTCTTAGGGTTTAGGGTTGAGGGTTTTGGGGGTTTAGGGGTTTAGGGTTTTTGGGGTTTAGGGTTTAGGGTTTGTTAGGGTTCAGGGTTTAGGGTCACATTGCCCAAAGGGCTCACGATCCGCTTGGGAAGACCCCACAGACAGAAAGGAATGACAAGGAGCCTCCAACGGGTAGGTCTTTTGGGCTACGGGCCTCCGACCCTCGACAGCAGTGCGATGTCGATGCCAATCGCATAAACCCAAAGGGTCCAAAGTACTGTTCTGGGGCATACTTCCCTAAATCATAATCGCAATTCCTAATGTAGAGACCCTACATTCTACTATATAGGTACTTAGGACCCTTTAAGAAAGGCAATTGAGATTCGGCCACAAGCCTTCGCTTTCCAGTGCTTCGAAGTGTTTCGGGTTTCGGGTTTAAGGCTTAGGGCTAAGGCTTAGGGTTTAGGGAACCGCCTGGAGCCCCCTGAAGCTGGACACTGTGTTTCCTGGCTTCTCCCCCATTAAGACCCTAAGACGGTTTTGGGTTTAGGGTTTAGGGTTTTGGGTCCAAGTACCTAAGAATCATATACTCTTCCAAACAGTAACCTACATAGCTACTATCCGAAACCTAAGTACCTAATTATTGGCTCCTTTGGACCCTTAAGGAGATAGCTGGAACGTCGAAAATGGCAGAAACAGAGTTTATTATAGGCGACGGAGATTCAAAGGGCCGTCGTACCCTCCTGCGGATCCCGACAGCAATGGAAGTTGCCGGTGGAGGTTCGCGACGTGACGGAAAACGACGGAACTACTAGGAGGGAGCTCTTGTTCCACCTGCGCTCAGAGATGAGGTTTAGGGCTTAGGGGTTTAG
>CAJNJA010005954.1:33334-44277 GCA_905231915.1 Symbiodinium necroappetens
TTTAGGGGTTTAGGGTTTAGAGGGAGACAGGGCTTCCAATCCTTGGGCGTTTTGATTCTGAGAAGATGTGGATTTGGCTTATGTGACCCTGTAGGTGTTAGTAGACACTGTAGGCAGGAGGCAGGAGTTTAGGATTTAGGGTGTCGGTAGGCCACAGAGAGATATGCCATGTAGACCCTTTTAGTTAAGGGCTCTAAGAGGATTTCCAGTCTTCGCGAATGGAGTTCAGAGGCTGTTCATGGACGGAGTGCTCGCTCTCATCCCTCTCTCCCTCTCTCTCTCTCNNCTCGCTCTCGCTCTCTCTCTGTCTCTGTCTCTCTCTCTCTCTCTGTCTCTCTGTGTATACACGCTCTCTGTGTCTATAGTTACTATAGTTGTGGTGCTTCTGGGGCTTCAGGTTATGGGTTACAGGATGGTGGATTGGGGTTTCTAGGTTTTAGGCTTCGGGGTATCGGGGTCTGAACTTAATGCTGTCGCATAGGTTGATAAGTAGTGCACATGGCTAGTTCTTGGCATTCGAGTTCAATTTTGAGATGGCTCAGAAGAGTACGCCACTCCGTAAGAAAGCATGCTAGCATCGGATGAAGCTGAGGATGAGGTAGACACATCCACGTTGGAGTCCGTGCCAGAACTGACTCCGGCTCTGTTTTGAGGCATCCCAAAGCCCTAAACCCTAAACCCGTGGTTTAGGGTTTAGGGTACCCTAAACCCTGAACCATCATGCAACCGAGCAGACAGCGCCACTCAGCAAGCGCCTGTCGAGTGCTTTGACTGCGGCGAGAACTCCGCCTGCCAGCAAAGGTCCACCTGCGAAGAGACCGAAAACGACTTGGCCGCGACTGTGCATCTTGCCAGCATCTCGCAAGCAATCTGTTCCTGTGCCTGGACTATCCACCGCAGAAGCCGAGCGAGCTGCGGCGGACGATCGAAGGAGCACTTTTGCATGAAGGCAGCCGATGATCCCGGAACTTTTGGTTCGAGGATGCACACGAATCGGGGTGGCGCACTGGTGCGTGTACCTCAACACAAAGCTCGCACATGGCGTCGGGCGCAACTGAACCTGTGCAAGTTTACACCGACATTGCTGGCGAGGACGAAGTCCAAAGCAAGATGCACTTTTGGGTAAGCCATTTCCTGGGGTTTTCAATCCCCAAAGCCCTACGGAAAGGTAATTATCCCAGCAGTGTCTTGGCCCTGACAGCTGAAAGTCGAAACTGTTAGCTTTGGAACATCTGTCTGCAGACAAGCTTGAGAGTGTTCATGCGGGGGCGTGGCAAATCTGCGGCCTCAACAGACTATACCCCAACTCTCTGTTTTAGGGCGCCCCTGAACCGTAAACCCTAAACCCTATAATTAAACCCTATAAACCCTAAACCCTGTATAGATTGGGCATGGGTTGCCCGGGATTTTTTGGTGGGGTTTCCGGACGACGGGTTTCCGGCCGGTTCAGGGCATCGGTATTGGCATTGGGTTTGGGTTTTGGGGTTTAGGATGGTTCTTGGGGTTTCGGGGATGTTGGGATTTAAGAGACGATGAAGAAATCAGGATGGCAGAGAGCAGGAACCGTCCTCTGAACCAGCCTCTGCCCTAACATCCAGAGCAACAGCCTAACGGTTAGGGTTTGGGGTTTAGGGTTACTATAGCGCCGGAAACCGCGCCTTAAAGCCCAATCCTTGTCCCTTGAACTTCCGCCGAGAAATGAGGTTGAAGATGTTCTGGCGCGCCATGGATGTATCAAGGTGCCACACGGAGTTTAGGGTGTATGGTATCGCAATACTATTCCTTAGGGCACCTCGCGCTCGCTGTACAAGCTAGCTGCATCTTACACAAAATGCAGGTTTAGGGTTTAGGGTTTATGAAACGGTCTAGTTTTTCTGGTTTGTATGGGCTCTTTGGCTGACGTGATAGGAGGGAATTCCTCTTCGTCGAATCCCAAATCCTGCGCACTCACCTCAGCAGGCCGAAGAATAAACGGATGCTCGACCCTCGAGAGAATCACTGCGGGCATGCTGCTGCGTGTTCTCTCATCCGGTCGGGGAGTTCGAGGGCGGCATATAACAGACTGGAGTTTGCAAATTCCGTGTCCAGTACGAATTACTGCCCTAATTCCCAAACCGGCGCGGGAAGGAGGATCTCTGGCTTTGCACAGGGGAGCTGGCCACCATGAAGCGGTTTTGGGTTCAGGGGTTTAGGGCTTAGGGTTTTGGGTTTTGGGTTCAGGGGTTTAGGGGTATAGGGTTTAGGGCTGAGGGGTTAGAGGATCTCCTGACAAAGATGTAACCAACTGCTCTGTCTCATACTGCCCAAACAGACATTCAAACTGCTTCCTGGCATCATTCCATGTCTCGTTGAGCCGCTCCACACGATTTTGGTACATCGCGATAGGGTGCGGGGGATAGTGTACGTATATGTATGCTATATATAGCTACACATATACATACATATATATATATATAGCATATGTATGTGTACATAGTCGTATGTATGTATATATATATGTATATACATATATATATATACACATTTCCCCCCCCCTCCCCTTTCCAAAAGAGGTCTGGCCTGGTCAGTCTCGGCTGCTTCCTCGTCCCGGGCCTGGGGTGACCTCGGAAACCGCCCTGCGGGGTTTTAGGGCGTAAAGAGCTTTAGGGGTTTTAGGCTTCAGGGGTTTAGGGGGTTTAGGGGTTTTAGGGTTTAGGGTTCTAGGGTTTTAGGATTTTAGGGTGTAGGGTTTTTAGGGCTTTAGAGCTTTTAGGGTTCAGGGTTTAGGGTTTTAGGGCGTAAAGAGCTTTAGGGGGTTTAGGGTTTTAGGGCTTTAGAGCTTTAGGGGTTTTAGGGTTCTAGGGTTTTAGGATTTAGGGTTTTAGGGTGTAGGGTTTTCAGGCCTTTAGAGCTTTTAGGGTTCAGGGTTTAGGGTTTAGGGTTTTAGGGCTTTACAGCTTGAGGGTTCAGGGTTTAGGGTTTGAGGCTTTAGAGCTTGAGGGTGCAGGGTTAGGGCTTCAATGTGGAGGTGTTAGGCTTCATGGCATCCTCCGCTACCATGCCATTCCAGATTACCCATTTAAAAGGTAGATCCCCTAATTTGGGACCCTAACTACTAAAGGGTACTTTATAGGAACCCCTTAAGGGATCTACGTTTTGGATCCTCCCGCGGGTCTGGGGTATTGAGCTTTTCGAACCTTTGGCTTGCGGGAGGTCGTCAATTCCTACCCTAAGGGTCCAAGCACCTAGTAATCATATACTCTTCTGAATACTAATCTACTCAAAACTACTATCCGTAACCCAAGTACATGATTATTAGGTCCTTTGGACACTTAGGGCTATATTATGCGGCTATCGAGGTGTTTCCGAGTGGACTGTGGGGGGTCTGTGCAATACAGTCCTACACTCTCCAGGTATGTTTAACATAATTACCTTATAACCCACCAGAACCTACGTTTTTGCAGGGTCCCTATAAATCCCATATTAGGGTTTGTAATAAGAACCTAAAGCAAATGTGGGTTTGGGTTGGTTATAAGGTAAAGCTGGAGAGGATTTCTGTACACCCCAAACCTCTTCAAAGCCGCCCTTCAGACACCTGTAGCCAACCCTCGGTCCTTGCAGACAAAGCCTTGTCAAGCCCTTGGACATCTCGTTAAAAACGCGGTTTAAGAGAAACCTCATGGGCTTCCTTGTAGCACCTCACCTGGACAGCCCTAATGGGATGATTGGGGCCCCTCGAATTTCGAGAGCTCTCGCAAGAGGGCCGAACAAGCTTCGCAGGGGGTGGGGGGGGGGAGGGGTCGTAATGATAGCCGAGGATTCAAGGCTTGCGGTTTAGGGTTTAGGGGGATGTATTGAAATCTGCGTGTACCTGACACTGGTCGGGATCCCTTTTTCAGGATCCCGTCATTTCTGAGTCGCAGCGATTCAGACGTTTATACAACAATCTACTAGTCAAGGAGTTGAAGGAGACCTGTCAATCGCAAGGGTTGTATGAGGTTTCGTGTTAGCTCAGGTGAGGCGTATCGGGGGTGTAGAGGCTTATAACCTTTAATTTTAGGGGATAGCGTACTAGGGGAATAGAGCCCCTAAACCCTAAAGCCTAAACCCTAAACCCTAAAGCCTAAACCCTAAACCCTAAAGCCTAAACCGTAAAGCCTAAACCCTAAACTCTAAAGCCTAAACCCTAAAGCCTAAACCCTAAAGCCTAAAGCCTAAGCCCTAAAGCCTAAACCCTAAAGCCCCTAAAGTCGATCATAGTGCTTCGGGCTCCGGGTTTGACGGGGGACGGAGCCCGACAGTTAGAGCATCTCGAATCCTAACCCTAAACCCTTCCTGTGAATCCAAAAACCTGCCGTTTTAAGGGTTATACCCGTCTATTTAAGGGGTCATAACCTACTATTCCGTAGGGTTTGGGGTTACAGGTTGGCCTAAGGCATTAAAAGGACTCAGATTTTAAGGCTTTTGAGCCCAAAGACCATACCATTTAAGGCTTTTGGGCTATTTTGAGCCTTAGGGTTAAACCCTTAAACCAACAAACCCTAAATCTAAACCGCCAAGTGCGTCAATGTTGCAGAGCCGCAGCCGTTTGAAAAGTTGGGCCCCGTAAGCTCTTTCCTTTCCGGGGGCAGCACGGTGAGGTCGTTTCTGATCAGTCATTGCGGGAAGCTGTACTAAACCTTCATGGTAACCCTGTAAAGGAACCTATTCTAACGATGATGGCCTCATTAAGTCTATGTTAGATGTTAGGTTTTCGGGTTTTCGGGCACCTCTTTGCGAGAGCTGGGACGATGTGGCGCCTTTTGGCATTGGGACTCTCGGCTTCGAGTGGGCGCTGGCCCAGGAATTGGGATTCTATGCTACTTTATAATCTAGGTCCCTGAGTAGCACCCTTTTGCCCTTTTTATTTTGGGGCCCCCTTACTAAAACCGACTAGTAGGAAAAAGGGTACCCTTATTATAAAGGGGCTACTCAGGAACCAAGTAATTATGCCATTATGGAAACCCTAAAGATCCCTGAAAGAAGCCCTTGAGGACACCCATAAAGGAGCCCCTGAGACCGGATACGGGTTTGGTTTCAATTTCGGGTTTAGGGTTTAGGGTTAGAGCTTGTAAGGGTCTATTTTCGGGTTTCCTACGAATTATTGGGTTTAGGGTTTCAACTTCGTGTTTAGGGTTTCGGGCTTAGAGCTTGTAAGGGTCTATTTCCGGGTCTCAATTCCGAAGGATTAGAGTCGGATTCCTTTAAGGGAAAGAAGGATCTAGTGAGGGCTTCAAAGGCGTTCTACAAGTGTTGCTTCATAGAGGAGTCTAGGGTTTCTGCTACAATCGCTAGGAGTAGTACGGATTTAGGCTGATATTTGGGGGAGTATATGATACATTTTCCACAATGGTGCTTGGACCCTGAGAGTAACGATCTTTGTAATCTAGGGCTTTTGTGGGGTTCTGCAAGGGTTCTACAAAGGGTTCCAGGATTTCTTTAGGGGTCGAAAACATGGGGGTGGGGGGCCCCGGGAGTCTTAATCGTGCTATTAAGCGGGTTTAGGGTTGTCAGGGTTTAGGGTTTATGGTTATAAAGGGTTTAGGGTATGTTTTTTTTTTTTGCGTTTTGTTTGGGTGCAATAAAGAAAGCCTGTCAACTTAATGACCTGGGCCCGTTCAACACCGCGCACAAATGGTCCAACGGTTGATGATGTAAACCCTGCAGTACCCGTAATAAGGACTGTACCATAATTCCCATAAGGAAATGCAGGATCTATATCGTCAACAAACCCTAAGCCCCAAGACCCCAAACCCCAAACCCTAAGCCCCAAAACCCTAAACCCAGAAGTACCTGAGTTTTCTACACACCCCAAGGGAACCTGCCGGCCTTGTCTCCCCAAACCCCGACCTCCCTGAAGATTGGGTAGCTTGGACCGTGGGATACCCTAAATGTGTAGGCCCCTGAACCCCAAACCCTAAACCCGAAACCCTAAAACCCAAATATTATAGGCCCCTAAACCGGACCAAAATTCCTACACCAGGGTTTAGGGGAGAGGGTTGGGTTTCGGGCAATTTGGGACCAGGGCTCTTGGCACGAGGCCGTTCGCTGAATTCCTAAATCGCAGCCTTGAAATCCTAAATCCTCAGCACTGATCCACAGCTTTGCAAAAAAAAACTTAAGGCCCCCTAAGCCTTACCCTTAGGCTCCAAAGTAGTTCCTTTTTGGGAGATTACCTTATAGGGGCCTATGGGTATAATCATTAAATACAAGAGCTAACTCTACTCAGCCATCTGAGCCGCCTTCTGGTCATGGCGACCGGACTCTGCCATTCATTGGTTTAGGGTTTAGGGTTTAAGGTTTAGGGTTTAGGGCTAAGGGTTCAGGCTTCAGGGTTCAGGGTTCAGGGTTCAAGGCTTAGGGTTTAGGGTTTAGCTGTTTCCACGGACCCTTCTTTGGCAAAGTTTTCCCGGAAGCGGGCCTTTCTGCCGTCCTTGCTGCCACGTGGTGGAGCATGACTCCATAGGCGCGGCAGCCGCAGCACCTGGAAGGCCTTTTGGGGCGCTTACCGCCGGAAGTGCAGGTGCTCACCCTAAACCCTAAACCTAAAACCCTTAAAGCCTAAAGCCCTGCAGCCTTAAAGCCTAAACCCTAAACCCTAAACCCTCCACGATGTTCCCAGAGAGCACATTACCCCTTCATGTCTGTAAGGTTCACATTCCTTTATGCCTTAAGATGAAGCTAAAAGAAGCAAGAAGGGCGAGCAGTCGCTAGAATGGGTTTAGGGTTTTAGGGGTCCCCCGGGTTGGGATTACTATTCTTGCCAGCATACTTTACTTTGAAGCTACGTACGAACACCCTTGATTCTTCAACCATTTTCTCCCCTTCCATTAACCATTACACACCCTAAACCCTCAACCCTGAACCCTATCATCTCTGGTCGTTTAAAGCGGGGGGCGGGGGGTGCATAGAGGGTGTTAGATAGGGTGTATAGACTTGTGAAAAGCGCGGCTGGGCTTCCTGTGTAGGTCGGGGGTAGGGGGTTCTATTACACAGAAGACTACAAGGGGCTATACGATTTATCTTCGAATAATATGATACCATAACACGCTATATCATTTTGATAGTTCTTTTCCCCATATCGAATTACATTATATTTAGTCTATGCTAACTATACAGTAGGTAATAGAGCTACATAGGGAGTGGTGCCGAAAGCCTGAACCCTAAACGAAGCACTGCCTGGCTTGCGACCAGCTAGGATTTCTGTGTGGCGTGGCCGCCGTGCAGCCGAAGCACTGTGACCATGGTGGGGAGGGGGTTTGGGGCTGACAGGTTGCAGGGCCTATGGAGTTTATGGATAAAGTTTATGGTTTAAGGAGGTTTGACCAATTCTAATTCTAGGTAGTTGGTATTATCCCCTGATAGTCAAGTTAAGACAGAAATTATGGTAGTTCCACCAAAAATTCCGTAATTCCACCAAAAACAAAAATACCGGATCCTATTATTCAGGTCCCTTTATTCGGGTTCGGCTCTGGGGTTCGCGTTTTATTTTCGGGGTTTGCTCCAAGATGTGTTTGAGGTTTCGGGTTTTGGGGTTTAGGGATTTGGGTCTAGGGCTTAGGGTTTTGGGTTTAAGGTTTTGGGTTATGGAGTTTAGGGTTTAAGGTGTTGGGTTTTGGGTTTAAGGTTTAGGGTTTAGGATGTTGCACAGCGGCTTCTGAACTTAAGAAGTACTGTGTGGAAGCCCTACCCCTAAGGGTCCAAAGGACCTAAGAATCATATACTTGGGTTACGGATAGTAGTTTTGTAGGTTAGTATTCAGAAGGGTATATGATTATTCGGTACTTGGACCCTTAGGGCAATACTCTTGGAACAGAAGGCCACCAAGTTGAATTTGCCTGACGTAGCCGTTTTTGTCGAACAGCCTAGTCCTCAGTAGTTAGCGTCGTTGTCGTGGTGTTTCTTCAGGTTCTGAGTAACCTTAAGGCTCGAAAATAGCCCAGAAGCCTGAGATAGTATGGTCTTTGGGCCCAAAAGCATTTAAATCTGAGTCCTTAAAGCCCTAGGGTGAGCTTTCTGGGGCTTCCATTGACGTAGCGACTTCCTTGCTGCGAGCTTTGAGAATTGGAAGCCAGGGCTAGGGAATCATAGGACTTTGTGGTTATTCTCATGGAGCTTTAGGATACAGCCCAAAGGGGGCCTACATAGCAGAATGTAGGGTTTCAAAATAAGGAGGTACTACTAGATGATTTGGGGAAGTAGACCCTCAGCCCCCAGTACCGTTTGAGTAGGGAGGAGCCTTAGGGTCGGTCTAGGGATGTCCTGCTTGGGGTTGCAACGGAGCTTTAGGGGTTCTGGGTACCATAGGATTTAGGGTTTAGGGTTGCAAGGGGCTCACGAGCTTCGGGCTTCGCCTGATTCCAGATGCTCTTATTCACGTTTGGCAGAGTTGAGTTGCGGGTGGCATGGCGCTTGTAGGGCCTTGGGGGGTCATGGCTTAATGTATGCGGTGTATACATCGCCACCTTCCGTTGTATAATGATGGCTATCATGTCCGCGAAGACTCGCAGAGTCGACGCAAACTGATAGCCGGCATTGCTCACGGACTTCATCTTGCAACGGCCGAGCACTATGCAAAGAATACCATCCTAGCGGATAGGCCGAAGTTCCTGGAATTGCAGCGCCAGCATCGCTACGATCCTCGTGGCCGATATTTGGTCGACTCCCGTGCTCTTATGGAGTCGCTCCGCAAGCTGGCTCGTGCTAAGCCTACACAGGCCGAGCCGAGGGAAAACCCAGCGATCGACCACGAGCAACCCGATCCTTGGGAGGACGAGTGGTTTGAGACAAAGCGTGAAGAAGTGCGTGCGTCTATGCCAGCCGTTACAACGGAGGAGCTGGCAGCGGCTATTGAGAAGCCCCCCCCCCCCCAGAAACAAAATCCTAAGTGATAGCTGACACGGTTATAGCAAAGTCGTTTGCTTTATCGCTTCTCTGACACTTAGGGCCTTACCAACGGATCCCCAAATAATCGTCTTTGGAGTCCGAACATGGACCTCCTACTGTTGATGATATAGATTCTTAGCATTACCTTAAGGACCCTAAACTATGGGAATTATGGTATATTCCTTATTAGGGGTAATGCAGGATTTATATCATCAACCGTATTTTTGCTCTCCTGCCTTAAAGTCTGAGTCCTTAGAGCCTTGGGGCAAGTTTTCTTGGGCTTCGAAACCCTAAACACGAAACCCAAAACTGCGTCAGACTGCAGGCGAGTACAACGCCGACGCGCAGGGCTGCGTCTGTCACAAAGGCGAATCGCCCAGGGAGTTTAGGGTCGAGGGTCTAGGGTTTAGGATGTAGGGGGGCATAGGCTTTAGGGTTAGGGTTTAGGGTTTATGGAGTTTAAGACTAGGGGTATAGGCTACAGGGCTTAGGGGTTTAGAGTCTGGGGTTGGATACGGCTTTTGGGTTGGGGGTTTAGGAATTTAGGGATTGGGGGTTTAGGTCCAGAGTCAGGGTTTAGGGTTTAGGGTTTAGGTATTTAGGGTTTAGAGTTTTTTGGGGGTTTAGGTCCAGGGTTATGGATCTTTAAAGGGGTTGAGGCTTTCCCTCAGGGTCCAAGGTACTTAATAATCAGAGACTCTCCAAATATCCTACACCTGGATAGTTACTATTCGATCTAAACCCTAAACCCAACCCTAAGCCCCTAAACCCTAAACCCCTAAACCCTAAACCTCCTAAACCCTAAACCCTAAACCCTAAACCCTAACCAGAGTACCTTCTTCTTGGGTCCTTTGGAATCTTGGGCTTTTTAGACGGGCTTTGGGGATCTCGTAGGAGCTTACAAGGCTTTCCCTGTATGGTTTGATGAAGGGTTTAGGGCGTAGGGGGTTCAGGGGTTCAGGGTTTAGGGTTTAGGGTTTGGGGTTTAGGGCCCGGGGGAGCTATTCTCCTCAATAGAATTCCGTAGGGTTTCGTCATACATAGCTAGCCTCGCGCAAAACCCTGCTCTAATGATTGCCGTGCCTGTAGCAGGGCCGGGCACCCGATGCTAAACTCCTAATGGCAATATACAGGGTTCCTGTACAAGTTAAGCAATATGATATATGGGTTCATGAAGAGGTTTTGGAGTCTCTGGATTTAATCCCTAAACTCAGCCCCACTAACTGTTCTGTGGAGTCCCTTAGCAGCAGCACATGTTTCGTACCCATCCATCGAAGCCTGGTTGCTCAGACCCGAAGTGTTTAGGGTTTAGGGCTTTAGGGCTTTAAGGCTTTAGGGGTATAGGGTTTAGGTTTAGGGTGTAGGCTTTAGGGTTTAGGGTTTAGGGATTAGGGTTTAGGTTTAGGGGTTAGGGCCGAAGAGTTAACAAACCTCTGCTTGAGAGAAGCCTTTGGCAGCATTGACGGTCTGTTCTTCGAGCCCTTGCTTTAAAGAAGCCATTCATAGCCACGGTTTAGGGCTTAGGGTCTTGGTTTTAGGGGAAACCTTTCATAGCATTTAAGGTGTGTTCCTTTGCTTTAAAGAAGCCGTGGCTTAGGGCCTCTCATGTCACAGAGCTGGGCACAAGCCCCTTAGGCCTCGGGGAAGCGAGGTTTCATAGCATTTTAGGGTGTGTTCCTTAATCACGGGGGTTTGAGACAGCCCATTTTTCTACCAAAAATGTCACTGGGACATGTTCAGAGGACCCCTGCGCAGTGTGCTTTTCCATGTGTAGCTGCGTAAGCCAGTGTATACCTTGACGTACTGGAACCTGCGTGTTGCTTCTTAATACACATCCTGACATGGACTTAGACAGTGACCGTACAAAAAAGTAGTCTTGGGTTGTTTTGGGGGTCAGGTTAGTGTTTTGGGGTTGGAGCGCAGGGTTTAGGGTATAGGGTCCTATAGCCTATACACTTACAAGACATCCTAAAAATCCGCCTGGTGTACCGGATTTCTGTGAAATCTGGACAGGCACCCTAAAGCCTAAAGCCTAAACC